>CAUYSK010098735.1:0-29789 GCA_963575035.1 Avahi laniger
AGTCCCAGCTACTCGGGAGGCTGAGACAGTAGGATCGCTTGAGACCAGGAGTTTGAGGTTGCTGTGAGCTAGGCTGATGCCACGGCACTCGCCCCAGGCAAGAGAGTGAGACTCTGTCTCAAAAAAAAAAAAAAAAAAAAAAAATTTTCAAACACACACAAAAGTATGGAGACTACCATGGACTCAGGTGTACCCAACAGCCACCTTAAGTATTAATTCATGGCTCCTCATGTCAATTTCAACTCATCCATATCTTACTCTGCACCACCCACCCCCAGATTATTTGAAAGCAATTTCCATACGCATCACTTTCTCCATAAATATTTCAATATATATCTCTGAAGGATAAGATTCTTTTGTAAATGAAACCATTGTTGCATTTTAAAATTAACACTATTACCACTACTTCTTAAATATTAACAAATATTCAGTCAGTATTCAAATTCATCACACCTGCTTCCATTTGTTTTTTAAATTGGTTGAATCAGGATGCACATGAAGTCACATATTGCATTTATTTGATATATCTCTTAAATCTCTCTTAATCTATAATCTTATTATTTTTTATATTCTTGCAGTTTATTTGTTTGAAGAAACCACATTATTTGTCCAATAATTGTATTTGCTAATTGTACTCCCGTAGTGCTGTTTGTGTGCTCTTCTGTTACTGTATTTCCTGAAAAAACTGATCATTAAATTGAGAGGCTTGCTCTGATTCAGTTTACTTTTTTGGCACAACCACTATATAGACAGTGCTGTGTGCTTCAATCACAGAAAATATCTGGGTGTCTCTCCTTTGGGGATGTTAGTGGCCATTAATGAATGTTGGTAGCCATGGGTCCATCATTTCCATAGGGGTCACCTTCAGACTAAACTGCAGCATCCTGTGTACTACAGCAATTTACCCCATGTTGTTTTTTTCATTTAACAATATATCCCTCCATTCATTACTCCTACATCTCCAAGTTTTCTTGCTTATTATTGCTTGTTAAAGTTCTTCCAAATCAAATTTATAATCAAGTTGTCTAGCTCTGGGGAAAAACACTAATTTTTTCATGAAAAAATGAAATCGCATTACATTTATATATTATCTTAGGAGAGCTGAAAATTAACTGTTGCTATTTTTCAGAGGTAGACATTGCGATTTGTTTTCTTACAGACTAAGGTAGAGAAGTCCTTCAAAAACTGTCCCTTAAAAAGTAAGGTATTGATTTAAACCCTTTAAAAAAACAATTTCAACAAATAATTGAAAAATTTCTCTTCAAAGGATTATCATTAGTCATCCAGTTAAATTATCGTTTCTTAGGAATTCTGGGGTGGTAGAGCAATTTATTTTCAAACGTATTAACTTCACATGAGTTTAATGTGAGTATAAGAAAGTCTGTTTAAATTGGGGGCAGAGTGTTTCTGTTTCTCTTGCAACACAGAAACCACTTATCCTGAGGTTCAATGGCACGTTTGCTTACTTGCAAATTCAGGAAGTTCATGTTCAGCAATTGCAGCATACACTTGGGGGGGTAGATAAGTGGGCTGCACATTATAATTGAGTGACAATTACAAATCATTTCACGATGTGCAAGTATATTAAATGAATTTTCTTGAAGTAGAAAGTATAGGTGGGCAAGCTCCTCCTGAGCTCCCCACCACATTATTCTAGGATTATTGAAATCATTGGAGCTTGACTTAAACTTAAGTCTAGTTAATAGTATTCTCAGAATCTGTATAATTATCCTCCAGAGAATTTTTAAGATAATGGTGAACAACTAATTTTCTGAGATTGCCCAGAAATTTTTCCTGGGAAGTAAGAGCTTGGTTATTATATGGCTTAGGTGGGAATGGGGCTTTGAGTGAATCTTCTATAGTGTACAGATTTTCAATACATTCCTTATATTTAGCCCACTTTTCACATCTCCTTCCCTCAGACCTAGCTTTATGAGATTCGGGACTTCAGCCACTCTGAGTACTTTAGTTTATGATCTTTGCACTCCTTCATCGGTGACTCTCAAGACCTTCCAGAAAATGCTGAATACCTCTCATCCTTTTCTCTTTATTGTTATTGGTTTCTATTTTATTTCTTCCTTTTCTCTTTAGAGATCACAGGTGGAAGAGCTGATAATTGCATGAACTATGTTCATCAATACAAATAGAGAAATGTTATCTGCATTTCTGTAAACCTTCCCAGATTATTCTAATAGTCACTACGCTTGAAAACTCATAATGTCTATGATCATTTCTGGTTCTGATATTGAATAACTCATCATTTAATGAAAGCCAACATGCCTATATGATAAATAAGAGAATTTGACAAACACATGGTTAGAACTAAGAATACAAACGAGTTTTCCAAATATATCAGAGATGGCATCACAACATATGGAAATGTTAAAGTCCATAACATGGGCAAAAACTCATACTGGAATATCGCAGAGCCTCTTTAGAAATGAATCAGCTTTGTTATGTGAACAACTATTTATTTGCTGTAGGAAGTTCACAGATAGACAGCAATGTGGGAAGAAGGTAGAGCTTAACATTTGGATTTTGCCCAATTAGATGACCCCATGCTGTTCTCTTGAGAGATTAGGAAAGAAATGGAAGAAAGTAGTTCAGGTCAAGTCCTAGAAGAAGGATGAGGCATCATCTTCCATAGAGAGTGGGCTTTGTTTATATTTTTATGTCTTTTGTCTAGATTAGCCTATAGTAAATAGAGGTCCCATGGCTGTATTACATCATTAAGGAGGCATACTTTGGTTGGGCTCTCTCAGCTGTGTGATGATGATGCTCAAAAGTCTCAGTAAAATCTCCAAAACACAATACTCTTTAGTAGCATTTCCTAGATTTGTCGTTCTTCTGGGGACAAAGGATCTAGGATAAAATGGGTTCCTGAGAGTCAGAGCAGGGCCTATTTCTAAAAATTCCTGACCTAGCAACATGTGTACTAATATTGGTTCTGGTTTTCAGACATACCAAGATGGTTATAGGTGAGCTAAGTCAGCCACAGAGCAGTGCCTAGAGTGGCCAAAGCTCCTAGGTTACTCACTTTTGCCCCAGTGCTGTACAAATGTCATTTTATCTTAGCCATGATGTGAAAAATATTGGAAAGCATCACTCTATGTGATCATCATTGTATGTTACTTGTTACTTTGGGTCTGAAGGGTTCTTCAGAAAGACCCTATTCTCTAACTCCACACTAAATGAGATCAAGTTCTCAATACTCTGCTTATTATGGAAGGAATAACTATCTCAATACTACATCAGTGAAGTAATTTAATGATATTTTGTTAGGTAGCATATAAATGAGGAACAAATGGAATATAAAATAGAATCTTCCCTTTTTACAGTAAAATTTCAAACATTTGATATTATTTTAAATGTTATTTTGGACTTTTTTTAGGCATCAAGTTTGTAAAATGTGCCCTCCAAAAGAAAAAACATTTGATATCTTAGGTTGATATCTTAACAGTCATAACATTTTAGTATTTCTTATAATGGGTGTGTTTGCTTTCCTTGTGGCATACCACAACAGATTGGGGTTATATTCATCTGGAAATAAGGTATTATACTATTTATCTTGAAGAATCTTTATATTGAAAATACATGACACAGTTAATAAAAGTACTATAGGTAACATTAGAGGGTTATTCTATTAGGGCCATTAAAAATTTGGAGCATAGTACTTAGACCATAACTTAAAATTTTTATAGTTACTCTCTGAAGCCTGCAAAGAATATTTCTGCTATTTATTGCTTTTTAATAATGTCATTTACTACATTTTAAAAAGTTTACTCAAAAACCACATGCCAGCTATTTTAATTAATTTTGCACAGAATGTGAAAGAACCCATAGAAAATAAATGAAAGATGGATATTGTTTTGAAATGAGACTCCTTTCATATTCTCTAAGGCAGTGACTGCTTTTCCATGTCCCATAATGCTGGATGTTATATTAAATTATAGAAAGAGTCTTTGGGGTTTCCTAGTAGAACTTTTTTCATGGATTATTTTTCATCCACTATTCCAGAGCCAACACAGAAGCTGCTAAGTCATAAATCCATATTGTAGCTCCATGAGAACTTGGCCTCTTCCTATATTGGCTTGCGGGGTGCTTTCTGAGCAAAGTTCTTTATCCATAACCTCAGTGTACTCTTATTTTTCTTATTGAGTACCTGTAATCTCTTGTGTGCTTTGTTATCTCTCTTCTTGTTTTCTATCTTTAAAAATATCTCTGTGTGATTTATTTTTCTGGAAGGAAAGATGCTAACAAAAATTTTTATAGATTCCCCCTTCCAAAAGAACACGCAGTGTTTTGTGTTCATTATCTCATTATCTTTTCCATGGTTGTGTTTTTGGAAAAGAAACATTGGGGAAACAGAGGGTAAAGAGTTTAAGTAATTTCCTCAGCTTGTAGAGACAATAGGATGAACACCCAAGCAGCATATGCCTTAGTTCCTGCAAGTGACAAAATCTGCTAATGTCAACTGGGATTCAAGCTCTAACAAATAGAAAAGACCAATGTTAAACTAATAGCAATAACATGGAAGCACATTACATTGACTTGGGTTATTCAACTAAATATTGAATATAATATTGATATTAAATATAAATACTGAATACTCGCCATTTCAAAAGAATTATAAGAAGGACTGTAGCATCTTTAAAGATGTAAAAGCTATAGCCCCTGCCTTCTGGGAACCCACAATTTAGTTATTCAGATTGTTTATCATTTTAAGACCTTGTCAGGAATACTTTAGGATTATCAGCAATTAAGACCAGAGTATTTCATATTTTATAGTAGAGACAACTCTGTCTCTTCATTCTATAATATTAATCAATTGGCATTTTGGAGTGAATTTCTATATAAAGAAGTTCCATGTGATGAGTTGTTGAATATGAACTGTCTAAAAGAAATAATCTCTTAATAACACCAAACAAAAATGTAAATAGCAAATATTTCGTATAATGGTTGACGGAGTGTCATCTATCTTACTCTCACTTTTGTCCTTTCTCTAATATCTATTTTATTGTAATTTTTCTTTATTTTAAAAATAATTTTATTAAGAAGACATTTATGTTAATACAAACAATATAGCAGAATGTGAGATGAAAAATAAAAGTCCTCCTCTTTCTTTCCTTGACTCCTCATTCCCAAAGTCCAGCGGTCACTGCTTTAACATATTCATGTATATCCTCCCTGCAAATGTCTAAGCATATTCAAGTATTTATATGCACTTACATAGATATGAGTGTCTGTCTGCAGTTTAAATACTTACCTGTAAACCTTTGTAAGTATAAATCCATCAGTATTTCCTACGTGCAATGATACTCAGTACAACAGAATGATCAAGGCCCAAACCAATCAGAACAGATGTCTTGGCTGTTTCCTGCTATGCTGGGATTAATCTGGCGGTCTCAGAGTAGAGGAGGCATTTGGAAAGTTGGGCAGATGTGGTTTGCCAGCAAGTACAGAAGCATTTCAGTATGTTAACCACCAGTTTTTCCACAACTGTGCCTAAAAGGCAAATACTAGCCCTACTTTTAATCATTTGATGGCTTGTGATTTTCCCTGCATTACATACAAGCATTCCTGCATTCTGGTAAAGATCTCAAAGGACAAGCATCAGAGCCACCTGTAGTGCCCTTCTATACCAACTTTTGATATTTTTACATTCAGTTCCTTGGAGTATACCATAGATGCTATACATGTATTCATGAAAGTACCATGCCAAAACTATAAGGCAGATAAAATTTATTTCTAGAACATTCCTTTCAGGATTCCCTCTGTAGCTCAGCAGGCTCTTTAATCACATTGTAGTGGGCCTGTCCTCCCAGTTGTGCCCCATCAGTGACCCCCAATCACCCAAAGCTTGGAGCTGTCAAGCTCTCCATATCTCATAGCATGTTCTGGTCAAGAACATATACTGCTTTATTAATATAGTACTTTTCATATGTAATAGTGAGTTATTACAATATATTAACAACCCATTGATGGAGGGACAGTAATTTAAAGTAGTTTATATCTATCTTGCTAACCAGGACATTGCGCATAAATGTCATTCAGTAACGTGTGTGTGTTGTTCTTTTGGACTTTTGGATGCATTGGTAAAAACAGAGATGTGCACTATCACAAAGTATCCAGAATATTTCTTTTTTTATGTCTTCAAATTCTATGCCAATTTGAAAATAAAAGATTGCTACATTCCCCTCAATTGTCGTCACTCTGTTGACTTTCAGTAATTATGCCTCTTCCCCCTTCCTTTTGTTTACACATTTGTCTCTTGTAAAGAGATGGCTACAGAAACCTTTCATTTACTGTGTCCTAGTTTCAATCAGTTGTCTTTAAGTCACTGGAATTTCTTCACCATTATTTTCAATTTTAGGATGTAGAAGAATTGACATTTATTATTTACTGCTAAATTCTTGGCCAGGTACTTTGCATACATTATCTCATTTAATCCAAACTGTGTCTCAGTGGTCTGCTTATTATTGACCTTATTTCACAGAAAAGGAAGGTAAAAGTTAGAAAAGTAATCTTCCCAAGTTCATATAAAGGCTAGGACCACAATTTGAACATAGGAATATGCCTAGGTTGTTTTGGTGCACCACACTAACTCCATCTAAATGGTACTTTTTTGAGAATTAAGTGAAATAAGTAAACATGTTTTCTAAACTATCAAGCTATTCACACATGAAATTTCCAAATCATGTTTCATAGTCACTAATATAGTAAGGTGAGTAAATTGGTATGTAATAAATAATTTAGATGGTAATGGTTATAATGAAACTTTAAAAATCAGGCGAAATGATGTCAGTGAGTTGTTAGAGAATTAAAATCCAGTCTTAATCCATTTGTTTTAAAGCCATGGCTGTCAAAATGAAACATGTCTCTTAAGCAAAGTTATTAAATATGAACATGCAATAGTAAAATCATTTCAGAGAATATAATAGAGTTATAGAATAAAATCTGAAATATAATCTACCATTGCATTTAGCCTTATATTTGACATAAAGTGGTGAGAGTACTTTGGAATTTAAATTTCTGTTGTTGTTGGCGTGTTACTCTTGTCCAGGTGTTCCAGATTGCGTATGTGATTGTGAAAGCAGCTAACTCCCCTCGGCCTGGAAACTGGATTTTGGAACGCTCTCTTGATGATGTTGAATACAAGCCTTGGCAGTATCACGCTGTAACAGACACAGAGTGCCTAACCCTCTACAATATTTATCCCCGCACTGGACCGCCATCATATGCCAAAGACGATGAGGTCATCTGCACTTCTTTTTATTCCAAGATCCACCCCTTAGAAAATGGAGAGGTAAGATGAGAAAACTCAGCATTTAAGTACATTCAAGATGGTAAAATAGGCCTGTCAGAAAGACCTGAATATATCAGTAATTAACGTCAGGGAGATTTTAAAATAGGATTTAGCAGAAGTACATTTAAATGAGTTATTAAATAAAAAAGAAAAACCTGAGGTGATTAGAATTTTAACTACCTTCATGTGTCTCCCATATCCAATAAAGATCAGAGAAGAGGAAATGGGTTTAAGTTGGAAAGTCAATGATTAATTTTACATATAAAGAGACTTTCTCAACAACGAGGATTACAAATGATTAGAAAAGGATTGGAGACCTTAAAGGCCACCTTACATTTGTGTGTACTCTGGTCTGAAGATGGAGACAAAAGAGATGAATTTGTGAAGAAATATAATCCTCATGGAAGACCCAAATAAAAAGTGATTCTGTCAGTTTGGAGGTTTTTTTGCTGTCACTATATGGGGCTACAGTGGGGCTTCGTCCTTGGGTCAGGCTTTGCACAAGAGTAACGTGCAGGAAATCTTAGGTTCTCCATATGTACAGGCTAGGTTATATGCCTAATTCAAATGTGTTCTGCTTCTCTGTAGTGTCTTTTTTTCCTGTGGTTAAGATTTTAGATTCATTCATTGGTTTTAAGATACAGATTCTAACCATGGCTTCACCTGTTATTAGCCATATGTTCTTGATCCAATTACTTAAATTCTCTGTGCTAAATTGTCAGTTTCATTTCCCATAAATTGGGAATTATTAATAATTTTTATCTCATATGATTGTCAAGGTTAAATGAAGTATTATATTTAATGTATTACAGCAGTATTGACATATACTTAAGTACTCTATAAGCATCAACTATGATAATAACTACTATGATTATTATTATTTTTATTGTTAGTCTCTTCTCAGATACCCAGACATTGACTTTATGATTCTCTTGGACTCTCCAATACCTCTTTATTATCTTTCTATAACATGTCTCCCTTTAGCATATGTGTCCTTTCACTCTACCTCTTATATATTAATACATCTCCATTTGTACTAATGTCTGATATTGTCTCCTCACTATTCCACACATTTGAAGCTGAAATCATATATTCACATTTTTCAGAAAACCCATATTCACATTCTATCATGCCCATCCCAGCCAATCTAGAGTTACCTCTGAACACTTCTGGGGGAAAGTTAGGTTTTTGACATAAATCTTTCAGACTCCCTTTGACACTATTATTCTGTGAATGTATACTGGTGCCATACTATATTTCAAATTCCATGTTTGAAAATGCCAGTTTTGGGTAAAAACATTACAAATGGTGCTCTCAGCAGAGATCTCAATCTGCCAAATGACAAAGAGTCAGATGCAGGGACTTGAACAGCTGTTCAACCTGCTTTGTGCCCAGAGGCATCCAATTCCTGGCCAGCTTGGCCTGAGGATATGGCGATAGGAAGTGCAGAGAATATATTTGAGTTGGATTTTTATTATTTTTATCCTGGATCCAGTGTTTACCCAGGACTAATATTTTCTAATATTTTTAAAGCTATTCTTTACCTGTTAAAAGGTTATCCAACTCAGAAACTGGATCAACAATGTGAACCTAGGTATGTGTGTAACATACGAGTTAAATGAAAATCCCCTAACCATGTACTCCCTCCATTAATGGTGGTTCTCTGTCCTTTAGACCATATCAACCTGCCAGCATGGAACAAACAGATGTGCTGTTTGTTTCCTTTTTAACTGACTATATTGTTTTCACTCTTAAACATTCAGTACAAACTGCTTATTGATAGTGACTGTTAATAGCAATTAATTCAACTTTCTCTGTGATGTGTTCCCCAATTCTATTTGTCTCCCATGGGCATGGAAAAAATGATGAACAGAATGTAATTCAAAAATATTTGCAGTAGAATGATCTCTAACGAGCTTTATGCAAAAAAAAAAAAAAGAGAAGAAGAAGAAGAAGAAAAATTAAAAAGTCAGACCTGTCCTAGGCTATTTGCTTATTTTATGTAGCTTATTTTGTGAAATATGTTACTTTGGGGAATACATAGGCCCAGAGAAAGCAAGTGGTATTCTCCAAGACTCCCAGCTCAACTGGTAACAGAGCTAAGAATCTAGATCCTCTTATTCCCAGGTTAATGTTTCTTCCATACTCTAATAAAGACTAGAAGTTGATTTTTAAAAGTTGATAATTTCTAAACTCAAAAATATTTCAGAGGAGATATAGTGTTGCTGGATCCAGGATAAGTAGAAAGAGTCCTAATTCTGAGATATAGTAAAGAAAAATATACATGGCATTAGAAGACCTGCGTTCTAGTCCTGATTCTAGTTCTTTGTGGGACCTTCGTCATGTCAATTAATCTCTCTGAGATTGAATTTCTTTAATAGATGAATTAATTTAATACATAAATTGCTCTAAGGCATATTTTCATTTTAAAGTAATACAGTTTTGTATATCATAAACCATTTGAGAATATTCTGAACATTTTGGATGCTTATCTCCAACATTTCCCAGACAGGTGACTGTGAAATAAATCTTACTCTCACTCATTAGCTTTTAGTTTTAAAATGATGTACTATTAGGTAATCTCTGGAATATAACTATTAGGTGGTTATATTCAAAACTTTCCAGAGAAGTGACAGTCAAGTAACAAAAAAAACATAAACTAGTGAATAAAACATAGGAGCTACAACAGAAATGTGTACGGAGAGTAATAAATCTCCCCCATCAGTGAGCAGAAGGAGCCACATTGAGAAGACAACTTCTCAGAATACAGGGAAACCAGCAACAACTGTTAGTATCTCAAAAGATTCAAACCCAATATGCAAATTCATTCCAATAATGTCTCTGTGTTAAATCAGGTATGTAACAGAAATCACCTCAGTTGTTGAAGGATATTGTTATTAGGTATAGAATTCTAAGTTTGTAGTTATTTTGTTTTGACACATTTTATGTTTTTTCTGGTTTCCATTGTTTATCTAGAGAACGTAGTTATCTAATTACTATCCTTTGGAGTATCTTTTCTGATTTCTTTAATCAGAGATTAAAAATTTAATCAAAGATGAAAATTCTTATCTTTGTCTTTGTTTTTCCTTAGTTTAACTATGATACTCCAGATCTACACTAATACAATAGCCACTAGCCATATGTACTTATTTAAATTTAAATTTCACTTAATTCAATTAAATTAAAATTCAGTTCCTCTGTTGCACTAGCCACATTTCAAGTACTTAGTAGCCACATGTGACAAGCAGCTACCACATTGGATTGTGCCCCAAAGAACATTTCCATCATTGCATCAAGTTTTGTTGGACAATGCTGCTCTAGGTTGTACCTTTTTATTTTCTGGGTTGGGATTCATTTGGTTTGACATATCTGCAGAGTGATGTCTTTCATCAGTTTAGGAAATAATTCAGCCATTAGCTTTCTGAATATTGTTTCTTCCCCATTCTGTCTCCTTTAAAATTCCACTTAAAAATAACTTGGAACTTCTTACTGTAACCCTATGTCTCTTTCACTCTTTTCTGTAGTTTTCATCCTTTTGTGTTTCTGTATTTTCATTTTAGATATTTGCTTGTGGCTTACTTCTAGTTCATTAATTCTCTCATTAGGTATGTAAAATATGCTATTAAAACTATTCATAGAATTCTGAATTTTATTTATTATATTTTTCAGTTTCTAGAATTTCTGTGGTTCATTTTCAAATAGAAGTTTACAGTTTTTAGTTTTGTATTGAAATTTTATATTAAATTTTAATTTAATAATATCATTTATTTTAAGTATCTCCTTGAGTATAACCTAACAATTCTTTAAGAGTTTTTGTTTGATAATTCTAATATCTGGGCTTTGTGGATATATTTTGTTGTATGTTTCATCTGCTGATTCTTTTTATTCTGTCTTATATCCTCATATGCCTGATTATCTTTGTATAACAGAAGTTGTATTTGAAAAAGTATTTGTAGAAATAACTTGAAGGCCAGGATATTTTCTTTATCTTGTGAGGATTTTCTGATGCTTCTGCCAGGCAGTGGCAATCTGGATCATCTTAATCCAATGTCAAGGATTCAAATTTCTGGGACATTCAAATGATTCAAAGCTTTGCTCTAACCTGATGACAGCTGCTTTAATTCCAGTTTACCCTCATTCGTAGCCTGCCTGTCTTTGGAATCTAAGCCAACGTGTATGGGATTTACCAAAGTCCTACGCATACATGTCCTGGAATCCAACTTTGATCCTCCTAATACAGCAAAGCTGTCTAAAGTGCTGCTCAATATCTCAGCTGTGTCTCTAGACAGGGAAATGCCCATAGGACAAAAGCTGTCATAATATACCAATCACCTCTCTAGACATCTTTCTTCTTGATATTGAGAAGGTTATTGTTCACTCTCTTGATAGCTCTCAGGTGGCTTTAAACAGATGTTTTTGTATATTTTATCCAATTTGTCTAGTTATTACTGAGAGTGTTGACTATAATTATATAATCTACTATAAAGAGAAGTAAAATTGCATATGCATCTAATGTTTTTAAATTTTGGAGTCATATTAAATTTACGTACATGTAGGAAGATTACAGAGAATACCCTTATCCCATTCACCCAGCTACCTCTAAGAATAATATTTCACATAATCACAACACATTTGTTAAAACTAAGAAGTTAAACATTGGTACCTCACTATTAACTAAACCACATACTTTATTCAGGTTTCATTAGCTTTATCATTAATGTCTTTTTTTTTCCTCTCTCCCTTCTGGGATCCAATTCACGATACCATGTTGCATTTAGTGATTGTGTCTCCTTAGTCTCCTCTGATCTGTGACAGTTTGAAGAGACGTTACTACTCAATTTGAGTTTGCCTGTTGTTTTCTCATGATTAGACTGAGCTTCTGGGTTTGGGGGACAAATACTAAGGAAATAGCTTTCTCATTACATCACTCATTTATTTTATATGCACATCTCTTTTGTTTATTTCCTTTCCGTTGGTTTATAAGTCTTATTAGGCTACAAGATAAATTTTTATTTTGGACAACAGTGTCTAAATATTTATCATGATTTCTATTAATAATGTATATTTTTAACTAAACATCCAATGATTATTTCCTTGCAAACTTTCAAAATGTCCTTTAGATATTGTAAATTGGAGAAAAGAAAAATCAGAGTAGAGTGTTTTTAAGGCCCACGCATGAAACGAGGCATTATAAAATAAACATATCTCTATTATAACACACTAATTAAACAACAGTGTTTATGTTTTAGGCAGAGGGCATGAATAGAAAATAGTCTTCTTGTGACTAATGCCAAATCTATTGAGTCTAAGGTTTATTACATTGTTATTTGTCTGAAGAATTTTAGAGACATGTGCCAACATTTTTAGAACATTCTAAAATATTATATTCCAAGTGAAAAGTACATCATTTTGGAGCTGAAAGTTACCTTAGGTAATTTTCTCATTGATCAATTAAAGGATATTGTATCCCTAGACTTCAGCCTCTATATCTAATCTTAATACTGCTCTGTGTCCACAGTATCACTGGAGATGTCTAGCTTTTCCTTCTGTCTTCTTTAATCCTAACTGCGTCATCTCTGTTTATTTCTTCAGCTTTATTATTGCTCCAGCCACCCCCATCCCTTCCCTCCATGGTTTGACTTGGCCCCTCCCCTGTCCACCACCCCACGTTGCTTTCAAGTGATCCATAAAAGTTAATCATGTGGCTTTACCAGAAGGGTACTTTAGGGCATACACCCAGTCTCCTAGGTAAGGCAAGGTTCAACTACCACCAAGAAAGAGATTAGCCCTGCAGTCTAGCATCTTGGCCCTGTACCCAAAGGAAGAAGAGAGGCTCCCTCTGAGTTATGAGATAATCATAAGGTATCAAGTCTCATGGCCTGTCAAAGGAGGGATAATGAAGGACAAAGGAGAGATAATAATATGGCCCTGTGTGCTGTTATCCAGGCTGCAAACAGAAGGAGGCTTTGAGTAAAAACCTTAAAAGGGTTTCATTTTAGAAGGGCAATTCTGTATCATCAATAGCAAGAGTTGGCTCACCAGGAGCCCTGCTTTGCCTTTCTTTGAAAGAATGATACCGAGCTCCCTAGTAGGAGTTGCAGAGTGTGAAGCAGCAGACGGCGGGGGCCTCTGTTACTTTGAGGGCAACCACAGGAAGAGCTCTGGGGGGAACCGCCACACAGACATGCTTCTCCAGCAGTGCTGCAGGGAACCAGCTCATCAAGACCTACTCTCAGAGCCCAAGTGTTACCTCTGCCCTTAGCGGTTGCCCCACGTGCTATTGAGAACTGCTAACAAGAACTGCCACTTGGAGGCACCACTGAGCACTTGGCTTTTCTTAGAAATCACCTAGGAATGTTTGTAAAATAGCTATTCCCGAGACAAGAGCTTTTAATTCAGCAAATTGGGGAGGAGCTCAAGAAGCCCTATGTGTATTTTAAACTAGTATTTCTGATGATTCTTACGTCTCTCCTCTGGGCTTATTCTTCAAATATTTCCAGCCTTCTTAAATGTTATAGCAGAAGAACAAAGCAGCAGTTATTTAGGGAAAGAGTATTGATAATTCTAATTACATTCAGCTGAAAAAGACTAATTTTTCTGTCAGGAAACTTGATAGACTTTTGGTGGATCTGGACAGGTTGAGTTGAGTAAATAAACTTTGAGCTGTAACTATGTTATCGATGGTTGAAGAGGTGGCTGAGAGAAGAATGACAGTCATAGTATTAAGGATGGGCTATCTAGATGGCATTGCTAAAGCTAGAATTAAAATTATAAATTATATAATTTATATAATTATAAATGTTTTTCTGTTACATGAGATTCTCCCTTTACTATAACTAGGATTATTACTTTTAATCTCTTTGGATTGTCACTAGATTGCTAACTAAATATTCATGGTTACCATAGTGATTTGCTTCAATTTCCCCATACAGAGACCTTTAAGTTATTTACATACAATTTCCTTTTCTTGTTACCAAAACCTTCCCACTCTTCTGGACTGCAACTCAATGGAATTTAGATTCACTTTGATTTTGCTTTTGAAACATGGCAGGCTCCCTGGAGAAACCATCATTAAATCTTGAAGATACCTTTTTTTTTAGTAAACTGTATGTAGAGCTTTGATATTATTTTGATTTCCTATGTGACAGAATTTTATATATACAGACAGAATATTCTTCTTCCTCTTTTCATCACCTGACATTGCGGCGATCCTTAGAATTGCAAATACTGGAGAAGGAAGACACAAACCCAACAATATATTAAAAAATGTTTCAGAGATTCCCTTTTGATATAACATCGTTAAGGCTATAGTGTGATTTCATGTGTGAGTTTGTGTGGAAATGAGGGAATGGAAATGAGGAACTAGCCTTTCTCAATTAATCTTGGAATTTCTCCTTAAGGGAGAAACAGTAGAGTATTATTAATTTGTATCAGTTATGCATAGAGATTTAGGTAAATAATTATTTGGGGTTTCAGTCTTCCTTTCTCTAAAAATCATTCTGGCATTGTCCAACATGGGGCCAGTTAGTACCTGGAGCAACAACATGAAAGTGTCTCCTTCAGTGAGGTTTCATATGGAGTCCGCCCAGAATTTCAATATTTTGAAATCATACACACACAAAATATATAATTTATTTAAGGCAATTTATTATATTTAAAAAATACATCTTTGTAATAAAATAAAGGTAAAATTAAGAAGATTATTTTCCTCCTTTTTCTTTGTTGATCAGTTTGATACTCCTCTCTCCCTCCAAAAAATATTGTGCCTAGAATGTATCAGCAAATCCTTATTAACACAGTATTGTTGAAAACTAAAGATGGTTGAAGAAACTGAATAAGAATGGAATCTTGAGGAGATAACACTAATATTTAAGAGACCTGGTTATCTCAGTGTTGTGGAATAGGATCTACTCAAATAGAATAGAAGGGTAATAAGCTTTTGTGAAGCTAAGTGAGGAAGTCCAGGGTTGTGGTAGAAGGCACAAAGCCACTGGGTGCTCTCTTTTGGGGTGTTCACTAGGTTTGGCTTTCAGAGAGCTCTGCCAATGATTAGCAATGGGGTGTGGACAGACAAGTAAACTATCTATTAATAATATGTGCCCCCCCCCCCACCAGTTCACTTGGCTGTAATGAAGATCAAATTATTTATGGCCATGCCTCCTTGTAACTCCATAATATGATAGCAAATTCTCTAGGTTCAATAGTTAATATTGGCTTAAGCTCACCCGTAATTGTGGGATGACTGAGCTGGCTCAGCTTGGAATGAGAGTGGGGAGCGTGGAAGGTGCAGACCTGCAGTGTGGTGTGATCGCTAGGGAAAGGGGCTATTAAACAAGACTGAAGGAAGAAATGAAGAAAAAACCCACGAGCTTGCTGAAGTTTAAACGACCGGAAGGAATAGGTGAGGGTCTCAGTGCTGACGTGGGGTTAGTCCAGGGCCAGGAAGATAATAATAATAAAAATAATAATAATGGCTAACATTTATTATACTTTTATTTTATGACAGTGTTATTCTAAGAGTTTTACAAGCATAAACTCATATGCACTAATATTTGTCCCATTTTACAGCTGAGGAAAAAGTAGCATAGAGTGATCACGTAACTTTCCCAGGGTTCCATAGCTAGCAATTTTTGGAGCTATGATATGAACCCAGACAGTGTGTCCTCAGAGCATCAGAAAGGTACATGACCTCCAGTTTTCTTCTGTTTCTGGGATTTTCTGGAAAATATGCTGGGCACTGAAAGCCAAAGAATACCATCTGCTAGCAGGTTCTGATTTCTCTGTGTAAGGTTGCACAGGCCTGGGTTTGGGCTGCTGCCTATTTTTTCGTTTCTAGGTTTTAGTCTTTTCATGTTTTACATTAAAAAAAAATTCTTTACATTGTTTTTTTTTCTTTTGATGGGTAAATCACTTCTTTTTTGTATCTAATTTTTTTAAACTTCACTTTAACTCTTATTTTCTTAACCTATTTTTCTAGCTTATTTTTCATCTCTTTAATGATTTTACATTTCTGATTTTAAGAGTTTTATCTTGGTATATTTACATTTATCATATTGTTTTTCTTCTCAATTTTTATTCTGGTAAATTATTTATATTTCTTTCATATTTTCATAATATATATTTTATTTTTGTTTTTGGAATTTTATGTGTTCTAATTGTGTTATTTACTTGTCAGAATTTTTTTCTTTAAATTTGTTTTTAATCTGGCATTTTTCTCAAACATCTTTTTCTCCTAATTTCACCAAGTTTATTATAGCTTAAATTTTAAGGTATTTTGCATGTTTTGATCACTTTACTTTTAGCTTATTTCGCACTTTTGATATTTAAATATAATCCTTAGTATTCCATGGTGTGTGTGTGTGTATATATATATATATATATATAAAAATATATATGCACACATATAAAATGCTGTATGTCTTGTGTTTTATTGTTTTTATTCATTTCTTTTCACATGGCCAATAGGAAATATGACCATAAAGACTTCATTAAGAACCCACACTTAGAGGGGGCTTGTTTTTTTCTCCCTCTAGTTCAAACCATCATTAGTTTACCTTTCAGCTATTCTTAAAAGAGCTCCCCCAAAAACTTCTGTTTCCCTTCAATGTTAAATTCCAAAAGCTATAGCAACACAGAAGATTCACTGATCAACAGTTTTTCCCAAGACAATAATAATCATTTATATGTATAAAAGTTAAGGTACTTCTCAAGTTTTTTTTGTTTTTTACTATCCAGGCCCCTAAGACAAGTTATCACTCTAAAATTTCTTTGTGATAAATGGTTAAATATTGAACAATACCTTAAACTCATATGGCAGGTGATACGGGTTTCACTCAAAGAAAAGTCGTGAAAATACATATCTGATTTGATTCACCTGGCTAATTTTTTTTTTTTTTTAATAGAAACAGAATCTCACTATGTTACTCAGGTTGGTCTTAAACTCCTGGCCTCAAGGGATCCTCCTACCTCAGCCTCCCAAAGTGCTAGATTACAGGCATGGACCACAGAGCCTGGCCTGATTTGATTTGGATGAGAATCATATTAGAGGAGATCCAGTGGAAGCTTTATAAAAAAGGTTTTAGAGGCCAGGCATGGTGGCTCATGACTATAATCCCAGCACTTTGGGAGGCTGATTGGGAGGATCGCTTGAGGCCAGGAGTTACAGACCAGCCTGGGCAGGCAACATAGTAAGACCCCATCTCGGAAGAAAAGAAAAAAAAGAAAGAGAGAAAGAAGGAAATATAGAAAGAAAGTAAGAAAAATTTAGCCAGGGGTATGGTGACACATGCTTGTAATCCCAGCTACTAAGGAAGCTGAGCCAAGAGGATCACTTGAGCCCAAGAGTTCAAGGTTGCAGTGAACTATGGTCTCACCACTGTACTCCAGCCAGAGCAACAGAATAAGACCCTGACTCAAAAAAAAAAAAAAGGCATTACTATTCAAATTTAACTTCTTTTCAGGTATCCAGGTATGTTTATGAAATGAGCTATTGATTTTAACTGCTTTCCAGGCATGGTTATGGAATGAGTCTGCTAGTATGTGAGTGTCCCAGGGGCCACCCCATATTAAATAGGCCGATGATAAATTAGGTAGGACAAGGTTTCTCATCAGGAGCATTTTAAGGATAGAATATGTTGATTCTCTGTGAGTGCTGGGAATTAGAGAAATGAGAAGATTTTGGACAATGAGTTACTCTCATAAGTGCACAACAGAACCTGTGTTGTGTGAACAAATTGCCCTTAGAACTCCAGAACATCTCAAGCATCATATAGAGGTTTCAGTTTTGACCACAAGTTTTAATGCTCCACCGAGAAGCTTCTCTAGCTCTCTGTGTATAAGAATCTTTTCTTGTCCATTTCCATAAGAAAGAACACGATGCTGTCTTAGACATAGTTGAGCCCCATTATAATAACATCTTTACTTTTAAAATAAAATTCTCAAATGTTCTAATGTATAAATCCTTTTCTGGAGTCTTTAAAATTGGCTGCCAATATCAATAATAAAATAATATTTTTATAACACAGATAACCATTTTATACATATAATAAGTGAGGCTGCAGAAATTAGGGTTTTTGTTTGTTTGTTTTTTAGATAGGGGCTTGCTCTGTTACCCAGGACAGAATGCAGTGCTATCGTTGTAGCTCACTGCAACCTCAAACTCCTGGGCTCAAGTGATCCTCCTGCCTCAACCTACTGAGTAGCTAGGAAACTAAGGTTTTAAATGACTTAACTATAGGTAATTATATCAATATTGTACTTGACTGAAATATAGTAATTCTCCATCTTATAGTTAATTTTATTAAAAATATTGAGTAAACCAACAGGTGAATAGATTTTTGGTTCAGCAAAACTAAAAATGTATGTTTTTCTTTCATTTTGGCTCAAACTAATTCCTTCTTTTGTTGTTATTATTAATGAATTCCTTAGGTAAAATCTACCTGGACTGAATAGACATCATCTACTCTACTGTCAGAAGAGACAGCACTCTATACTGTTTAATTTACCAATTTGCTAGTCTTTTGGATTTTTCTTCAAAACTGTCAGTTTTGATCTAACTAAACTTCAGATTTCATTTTTTTACACTGGTTATTTGTGTATGAAGGACACTTATGTTTTCATACACTCCACTCTTGGTCATTGCTAAAATCACTATCATCTTGTAAGGAAATTTGCAAAGGACCAAATAAGACCTAATATTATATAGACTATTTATTCTAACATATGCATCCAATAGCACTTCTTTTCCACATAAGTATTATAGAGAGAGACACACAAGCGTTTAAATATGCTAGCACCTTATTGCAAAAAAACTGGGTAAAATAAGTTCTACTTGTTACACTCATTGCAATCTATCATAGAAAAGTCTATATTAAAGTTCTCTGAGCTGAAAATTATAAACTACTGTCAATAATTCACGTCCCAGTTCTAAAGTATATTGAGATTACAAAACTATGAAGCACTAACAGTATTTGTTGTATATAGATAGAGAAGGAAAATAACTATTAAGTGAATTGGATATTATAAGAAGCATTTAAGACTGTCAAAACTCATCTTGTGGCATTTATAATCAATTATAAAGTCCTGAGCAAACATATCAGGAGGAAATGGCAGGTCATGCCAGATCTGATGGGTCTTATCAGTTTTATTTTACATTATCAAGTAGAGTGTAAGCCTTTCTGTTAAAATGTGAATCCCGAGCAAAGGAAAAAAACAGTGGATTAACTGTTGTTTTTGTTGTCAATAACATTGGCTGTAACCATTTTGTCTATGGTGCTGCATCAGTTACAAAGTGCTTTGCCATGCACTCTTCCCTCTGATCCTCACCAAAGGCTTGGAGACACTTGAAGCCAAAATTTTTATTATTCTCTTTTTACAGATGGAGATTAAATAACTTGTTTGAGGTCATGTAATGGTAAATGTTCAACATTAATTTCTGGTCCAGATCCAGTCCAGATCTCCTGATGGCAAATCTCATAACCATTCCACTTCATAAACTGAACGCTTAGGTCCAATCAGCCATTTCTAAATGTGTATTTACCATTGGTCACAAAGGCTTATATGACACCATGTGGATAATTAAGTGCCATCTACCATCTCTACTGGGAAAAACCTGAGGTGGTATCAGTTAATCAATCTCAGACAGGAAAGATAATGTACTATTATCCTCATTGCAAAGATATACTTGAAAACACAACAGAGGATCTCAAAGCTATTAAAATAAGCTTCTGATCCTTAGGGAAACTATTTCAGCACTAGGGCGATCATCAAAGTCCTTGAGACAAGTAACCCAGGAGTGGAATGGTTATGATTACACTTTATAAGCAAACTTAAAAAGACATCAGGAGCTGCTTTCCCAGGTCCCCTGCTATGAAATGAAAACTGGAGAAAAATCTACAGCAAAGAATTCTAACATGAGGATGTATACTATTTTGCACCAGAGTGGACCAACTTTAGCCAAATATTTTCACTGGAGAAAACAGAAATGAATAACTACTGAATTCTGCTACCTGGCGAGTACGTAAGATATTAGAAATCAAATTCTAATCATGGGTAGCAAAAATCTTATGATACTCCTTTTGCAAAGAAGAATGGCAATCCTGGCAACGTTACAAGTTTGAAAATTATATTTCCTTTGCGTAAATTTGTTCTTTTGCTTCATTCAGTAATAAGAATTATTTATTTTCTTACTGAAATGATAAGCGCCCCCTGAAACCAAACCTGTTATTAGGTTGAGCCATGTGAAATTGGCAATACTTGACTATTTTTAGTCAATAAAATACAGTTTCATCTGTTTTAAACTAATATATGCCAAAACGTGAATAGAAACACTTGCAGAAATTTAAACTGTGCTAAATATAACCTTGGCCATATGTAATATTTTAGTGAAAGCACCAAAGGGAAATCAAGTCCTTTCACTGAAATGACAATTTATAAGTGTAATAATTTACACTAGTTATTTGGCAAAGGACTTTTTCTTACTGGATTAGTAATATGATGAATATTAAGCTAAAAATGAGTCATGCTGCACTTATTTTTTTAGTTTTGTGAAGGAGGGGAGAATAGCAAATAGCATTTTTCATGTGAATAATCAGGCACTACTTCAGGTAGCCATGGGGAACTGCATGGAAGTTGAAGGTATATTGGTTACTAGTTGTAAGTTTGGGAACTGTGTTGTTTTGGCTCATAAAATATAAAGCAAGTATGTATCTATCTGTGTTTCCATACAGACACAGTCCACTACCCTAATATCTGCAGCATAACCACATGTATAGATGTCAGTTGTATCAGGAGTGACAGCTGCCACATTTTTAGAGGCATTTCACAGATTTTTAAACCTGACATCCACTATAGCAGTTATCTACTATTCTCTTCAGGATGAATTACCTTATTGCAAGACTGTTGGTAAAAATTCTTAAGGATTATGTCAAGGGAGAAAAAAAACCTGTATTGCTTTTTAAAGAAAAAAATGTAGTAGTGGTTTAATTTTGCCTTTTTCCTTATCTCGACATTAGTTTGCTATTTCAGTGGATGAAAAACATTTTGCTCTTCCTTCTTACAATATGTTATGTTGCATCCATTTCTCTTATAACAAGATAAACTTTTGTGTTGAGTTAGCTGCAGTAGAGCAGCTCACATATTAATCACTACTAAGCAAATGCACTTCCAAAAAGATAGGATACCAAACATATGGCTGGGATACAGATTAAGTGGAACCACCAGATTATTTGATATTATGAATAAATTTCATGGGTTTACATAGCCAGTGAGTAGTCCTCACATTTAGCTATTTTATTCAATTAACACATACTGAGCACTGCCTATGTGGCAAACAATGTCTTAGGTGCAGAGGATAAAGGACATTATATTTTGGGGTGATTATGTAAGAGATGAAATAAATCAGAGAAAACATGTCAGAGTCTGGGAGAAGGAGATAAAGGTGTTCCTAGCACAGAAAAGGCTTGGTTCCAGGGTTACAGAGAGAGAGAGGACATGGCAGTGACCTCTCTGGGGAACTGCATGGTTGCCACCTGGAAAATGTGGGAGGGAGTGATGGCAGACAGACTGTGATCCCAGCAATTGCTTTGACGTACCATGATTATTTCAGCCACTGAATAACTGAATAAGTTAAGTAGATGGGCTGCCTGTACTGAGCGGTAGAACAGTTGCAGAATGAGAAAATTCTGTCTTAAACTTACACTTAGGAAAAAATAAAAACAACCAAAATACCTGCTTTGCAGAAACATGTAACAGAAACAGATTTTAGGGGAACAGAATTATTTCCTTGTACAATAATTCTGGTCAAGTGATTGTTAAAATAAAAAGAAGGTTCCCAAGTCTGAGCCACTTAAAAAATTAAAAATAAATTAAAAAAAATAAAAATAAGGGTGTTTATCAGCATAAGGAATGAAAACATTTGGGGTTTTTGCTTTAGTTTATAAAATGTGAGTTGCTTTAGAATTCTTTTCCAACACTGCTTACATAATGTGGGGTTTACTCTTTAGCGTGAAGGACTCTGTCACTAGAGTTGCAATGTTTTATCCACTCCTTTTCCCCCAGTGTTTTGGTCAGTCTTTCCATTGAGAGATAATATTTTAATAATTCCCCAATCATGGGGTAATGTTTGAATTCTAAGTTATTGTCACAGGTAAATCAGTCCCATTGACAAAAGATGGGCATACTCTTTTTGCTGGGCTTCCATGCTAGGAAAAGCATACACATTTTTCTTGAGACAGTGGCTAGCTGAAAGCATCAGAGAACTGATGGAACCCAAATGTAGAGAGAAAGTCCAAAACAAAGCAACTGGTTTTGTCTTCAGCACTTATATGGTGCCTTGTGGTTGTTATGATGTATTCGCTACTTGTTCATTCCATTAAGCATAAGATACTAACTAACAAGGCCAAGCTACTTACAGGGGCCATTTAAATATAGCAAAACAACTGCAATAAAACAAACAAACAAAAAGCATAGAAAGAACATTTGAACATGGATAGAGAACTGCAAATGGTGTTCTCAGGAAGATAAATCATTAAGACAGTAGCAAAATGAGGGGAAATGGTGTCCTGGGCAACTGAAAGCGTTTATACCTTTCTGATCCACAAACCCAATCTGCTAAAACTTGCCAAGGTTCACAGGTGTCTTTGAGACCCCACAGAGAGGGGAGCTCAGGAATATCAGTCACCCTCAGCCCTGCCCTGGTCAAGGCCCTGCAGTAGGACTGAGAAGAGAGAGAGTTCAGAACATTTTATCTCTATCGCCAGAAAAATAGCACAGTTGGTGCCTAACTTTCTTTTTTGAAAATAGGACAGGTAATTTTTCAGCCAAATGGGCTTTTTATCCAAAGAGGAAACACAGGCAGAATGTGAAAAGGAGCTGATGTCAGTGCTTCCAATGATACTCAAATTTCCTTTAAAATAATAAAAGAAACAGCATCTCCAGGTCCTTTAAACTCCAAAATTGGAAGTAGATCGAATAATGACAAATAGAATATTCATATATTAAGAAAAATGAGAGGACTTGTACAGCATAAAGTAAATGCAAATCAAGGTGGTGAAGATATAAAATAATTAGGTCAAGAGTAATCAGTAGAATATATGCCTAACCAAACAATACTTTGATATTCTGATCTGGAAAGAGGATTTGGGATTATTTTGAAAAATAACGTCACTACAGCTCTGTCCAGAACTCACAGCTGCAGAAACAGAAGTAAACAAGCTATCCTATTAGAAGACTGTGAGGTTAAAAAACAGCTAAAGACCCAAACTAAATGAAATTCTTATTATTTCCCATTGATATGATTATAACTCATACAATTCCCTAAGGGAAAACTACAGAAGGATGTTTCTTGAGATAGGAATACAAATAGGTTTTGCTTGTTTGTTTTGTTTTGGATCTGATAACAAGAATGAATGTTTTCTGTATTTTTACTTTAAAAAGTATCTCTATATTTTATATCCAGATATCTAACATAAAATCTCTTTGCAGTATCTTTTCATAGATGATTAGGTAGTTGAAAGATGCTACTGTTTACTAGGCATTGCTAATATGTTCCAGGCTATTGAGTTCTATGAAGAAGGGGACCATAACTTCCTCCTTTTGGTATTTTCCCATTCCTCAGTTTATATAACATAAACATATGTATAAAGTCTTCCACATAGTCAGCCAAATCAGATTTAAATCAAGCCTGGGAGTAGAAAGTGGGTACTGACTTATGTAGTTTGACTATCCTGGTCAGTGAACCAGCTAACTTTCCAATATCTATTAAATTTGTGACAAGAAGATAACACCTTAAAATTTCGTAGTACTTGCATTTGTCATTCATTTATGTGCTAGAGCTACACCAAAATCCCAGGAAAATCAATAACAAAATGATAACCTATTATTCTGGATTCAAATTTAAACAACTACACAGGAATATTAATAACACCCAAATTATTTGTGTGACAGTAACTTTTATTTTTTGTATTTTATCTCTGGCATGCCTAAGAAATTTATACTTTTTCAATCCAAAAGCAGCACATAAACAAAATGTTACAGGGGCCCCAGAATGTTGCTCTGAAAACTGTGCGTTAATTAGTCAAGCCAGGAAACAGTTAATTTTGCATTTTATTCCATCATTTAAGAGAGATCTTCCCACATGTGTGTACTAAAAAAGCAGAGAAATAACCTGTCTTCTGTAACTTAGCAAAAAAGCAAATTGGTGTCTCCACTTTGATTTCTCTTTTGAAATCAATTTTCAGTTTGGTTTTCTTTTGCCTCTGGTATTCTGGATGAGCATTTTGTAGCATCTGGATAATTTTACGTTAACATCTGGAGTTGAGTTTTTTATTTGTCTGATGCATATAGAATACTGCTATAGGAAATGTATTTTCCCAGCTTCCGTTTATTCATTTTTAAGAGATATGGCTAAGTGAATGTAACAGCTTCTAAAATTCCTTAGGAAACACAAACCATGTTTAATCTGAAGTCCTGCCGGTCTATTTTTCTCTCCTATCAGCTTTTCCCATGGCAGAAGTGGTTGAGACCTGTACAGAAGAAAAGACTTGAGAATGGTAACAGGTGGTGTCTGGAGTGCAAGAGCCTTTGAAATCAGGCCTGGTTTGGTCTGACAGTCATAGCTCTCTGACCTTGGGCAACTCTTTGAAGTTTAGTTTCCTTATCTCAAAATGAGGAAGTATAAATACATATATGCCCACATTGGTTATATTAAATGAGATGATTTATATGAAATATCCATCTCAAGGTGAAGACTCAATAAATGGCAGCTGTTATTATCATTCATTTCAGCACAGAATGCAACTTAGCATTTCTTCCTTTTCCCACCTCCTAGGTCTTTTATGCCTGCAATTAGCAGTTTGGGATTTATACAAAGTTTTTCCAGAGTACAAGATTTTTGAGAGCTGCAATTGAATCCTGTCCTTTAAAAACACGCTTTTTGAGTTTTTATTATTATCTCCAGGAAGGAATGAAGCTGGCTAATAACATTATAAAGGAAGCCAGAGAAGGCCTCCTTTCTGAGCTTCGGTAGCACAGGCCATGAAGAGTGCTAGCAAAGTAAATTCGATATTTAAGCAAACTTCAGAATTCACAATAATATAGTCTGTAAGTCCAAGCTATTGTCATAGAGGGATAAGAGAGCTCTACAGTCATTATAATAAAAGCAATGTTTTTCAAAATGTTTTTGGAACTCTTCTTGGAGTTGATTGTTTTTATAATGATGACTTATTCACCAGTCTTGACTTTAAATTCCTTTTGTTCATTTCCCCTCCAAAATTATTCACCTTGAAGATGAATATGTGTAATATTCAGGTAGTCAAAGGAATGTCCTGAAGTTCTGATCACGGCTTTGAATAGTTCCAAAATCTCCTGAGTGGTGTTGGGATATGTATAGAACCAAGATGATTTGTGTAAAAGGTTTTTTAAAAGGTTTTTCATTTATTTAGTTTTATGATTTTTGATGTATTTGTTAAAAAATTAGCAGATTCATTTTATATTCACAGATTAAAAGACACTTTTCAGAGGACCAGAAATTAGAGTTACAGAGAAATGATTTTAATAACATGTATTTCACACATTTATTGTGAAAGCTCAATGATTTTCCTAAATGTATTCTTTCCTGTGCTCTTATGCTATGTTAATGAAATAGAAGGTTTACAGTTGTCTAGATTTTCATTCTTTTTCGAATACATGGCAGAGTTGGTGCTCAATAATGCTAGATGTGCAAATTAATGAAGAAATTACAGAAATAAATGAATTTATTACCATCATATGTTAAAGATGTGTTCCTTTTAAGGTGGTCAAGGAGGTGCATATAACAAAACACAACTTTAAACTGACAACAAAAATGAAAATTTAACTAAGCAAAAAAATTATAGAAAAATGCACATCGACTGCTTATCTGGGATGTTAGTGCAGTTAAACTCTTAATTTAATGCAGAATTTTTGGACAATTAGGGCCAAAAAAGGAAAATGTTAAATTATATAGTGTCTGACAAAAAGGAGCACTTTCAAATTTTCAAGACAAACATTTTCTTGGCAACAAATTCTCAGAGCAAACTTTAATGGAGTCCTTATGTAAAGACTTCAGATTAGCAAAATGTACCCGGTTTTCAAGCATAACTAGTACAGAGGACAATATTAGTTGTTCATTTACTATCACAGAAGAAAGCTAAGGATATAAACTTAAATTTTTCATTCAGTAATGATACATGTGTCTCTGAGGAACTAAAATAATATGATTCAATCCCATATTTTCTGAGAGTCTAACTTAATCCACGGAGAACCCCTGGGGCTAGATGGTTAGTGGGTCAGTTGTGTTGTTCCTTTCAAATGTCAAATGCTCAGGTAAATTCTCAGGGTTGAATTACTTGACAGGAACTTAAGCATCAGTATTCATTGCTCAGTAGTCTTCTGTGTGATTAACATGCATAATGTACACTTACTCAAATGGAGAGCCAGCCCACTGCCACACAGACTTTCTTTTTTTGGATGGCTTGTGATGAGAACCAATATATTTTCCCAATGCATGCTTTGAGTGATAATAGCTAACATTTATTGATCACTTCCCATGTTCCAGGTACCATTCTAAGTGCTTTGTACTTCCTAACTCATCAAACCTTCGCAATAACCACGTGTCATGGACACTATTATTGTTCCCATTTTATGCATAAGAAATCTGATGAACTGTATTACCTTGCCCAAGGTCATACAGCTACTTACGTGGTATAGCCAGGATGTGAACCCAGGCTGATGCTCTGGCCTGTGTGCTTAGCCACAATCATGAACTGACTCTTAAACTGCCTATGAATTCCCATAGAAGCATGTGGATACTCCAAATTGGAGACTTTAGCCTCTTTCTTATAATGTAGAAAGAATAATGACATGAATACCCACAGGGGAGTAGTAACTAAAATTTGGTTGCCTTACTTATGAAAGAACATCGATGAAACTCCCTGCCAGATATCTCATAATGAAAAGAATTGTGTTGTGTTCAGCAGGCTAAGATGAAGAAAGTAAAAAATATACCCTGAAGTAGCCACATGAATGAATTAACCTATTTCATAGCATCAGGTTGGAAAAGAATGTTTGTCACGTGGGTGGTTGTATTCTAATGGAAAGTGCATTGGATTTAAAGTAAAAAATATATATATAAAAACAGGATTTAATTTCCAATTCTACTACTTGTTGTCTCTATAACTTACTAGACTCCACTTTCTCTGGGATCTTTGATGTATCTTCTTAGAAACTAAGTTTTCTTATCTGTAAATTGGTTTAAGATTCTTTTTCCCTCTACCCTCTAGCTTCGTTGTGATATCAAATAAGATACTGTATGTACATATCCTTGGAGATTTTAAAGCAATCTGAAAATGTGCAGTATTCAAACATACTGGACATAGGTGAAAGACATGCATCTGATGAATGTAAAACCTCTACATTACTAATTCAAGTTATTACTAATCTAGTTAAAAAGACGAGTATCCTATTTACGGGCCCATTTCAAGGCTTTTAAGTTGGAATTTCACCTGTTATATGTCTGTTCATAACTACTCTGATCCTTCCTTTAAGGAAACTTTAATAGACTGGAATATATGTTAAGAGCGTATAGACTCAGAATCTCTCTAAAAATCAAAGGCTGATGAGAAACCTCTGAAAGCTGTGAACTTTGTTACTGTTTTTAACTCCTTCCCTAAAGGATGGAGGAAGTGAAGCTGGGCAGTGGTGTTGATGGGCCGCTGCTCTGATGGGTGATATGTAAGAGTGAGGGACCCAGCTTGAAAATACATTAAGGGGACAAAAAGTAACAAAGCTACTTAAAATTTTGCTTTAATATTTTAAAAATGCCGGCTAAAATATAAATACTACAAAATTATATAAAGCAATTGTGTTGTGATCAGCAGAACAAGATAAAGAAGAGTCCTCTCTTACCCTCATTGTTTCCACTACTAACAATGATTAGCAGTTTGGTATATATCCTTGTAGATTTCAGTTTCTATGCATATATATAAGTGTATTATATCTACCTTGTTTTTACACAAATGGAATTATCATCTACATGGTGTTTATGATTTTCATTTTTATTTATGTACTTTTTTTTGATTTTAGTATGAGTAGAATTACTTTGTTTTTATATTAATGTAGTACTCCATTGATACGTAGGCATCCTACAACTTATTTATCATGTCCCCACTAATGGTCCTTCAGGTTATTTCTAACTTTTCATGATTATTAGCAATGCTTTAATGGTCGTCTTGTACAAACATATTTATGCTCCTAAATGAATATTTCTATAAATAGATCTGGTAGGGGAAATTGTAGGTCAAAAGATGTATATACATTTTATTTCTATGCACTGACACAGAATTTAGTGAATAACCAATAAATAAATATGCCTAGGTAATATAGAAGTTTTCATTGTTTTAATTACGAGAAAATTATCTATCACTTATGTGGGCTCGAGTGGGATATGACCAATTTAAGAAACTTTAAAATATAATATTTAGTACCTGTTTACTAATGTCAGAGGAGAAGTTCTATTTATATAACCAGAAATTGTTAGATCCACAGAGAAACAAATAGGTTGAGAACATTTTTAAAGTTGCCAGAGCAGATTTCAAGATCTTCCAGCCTGAGTCTTTCCGATATATATTTTAGTACATTCACAAAAGTAAAAAAATGATTTAAATATCCTAAATGTCATTCACTATATGTGAGAATCATCAACATATTATCATATTGAAAACAGAGTTTTAAATATTTTGAAATTTCTGAAAATAATTACTGAAAATTCATAATGTAACCATTTGTGATGTTTTTAAAGTTTATCATTAAAAAATAAAGTGAAAATCAAATGAAATAAAACAAAAAAACTTTGTTCCATGGGACATTGTCACCCATAAAAATTGACATAGTTGAAGGCTAATAAATATTTGAACCTACAGGATTTTATGAGGACTAGACTGAGTAAAAATGTGTAATGATTTTGTAAATGAGAATGTTTTGGGATTTCAGATTCAAAAATCAAATTTCTACCCTCATAATACTCTGAAATTTAAAAATAAAAATAGAAAAGATAAATAGTTTTACAATATTTAAAAGAAAATGATTAGTAGACCATAAAACTTCTAAACTGTAGATATGATTTATATGATCTTAAAAGTCAGACCTTTCTTTCCCTGCCATTGACTTTTTGTCTCCAGTGCTGTTTTGTTTAAAGGCTCATTTATGTGCTATTAAGTGATCTTTCTATGACTTTCATCACGTCTCTTTATGCTGGGTGGAGAAATCTTCAAGGAAATTAGTATCTTCAAGTCTATACAGTCTTTTGCTATCATCTTTGCTATGACTTGGAACAAAGGCAAAAAACACAGAAAACGTAGAAGTGAGCACAGTAGAAGAATCCAAATATCTCAGATGTCTTCTCATGCTACTTCTTTATTGCCTTTAATAAAAAATAGCATCTGAATTGCAAGGATATTTTTAAGCCACA
>CAUYSK010098736.1:0-20072 GCA_963575035.1 Avahi laniger
CACCTCGTACAAAGTAATTTATAATCAGAGCACTTTCACATCCACGAATTAACTAGAGCTTGACGAATCGGGGCAAAATAAAGATTATTATCCCCATTTTAAGGATCCGGAGGCTGAGGCTTAGAGGGGAGGTCACATGAGGGGACAGGAGCTCCCAGGGCAGAGATTTTCTGTTACCACTGACCTGACGCTTTGCAGGGCGGGGCCTCGAGAGCAGCAGAAGCCACCGGCCATGGGATATTCAGGTCTGCAGGTCAGAGCGGAGTGCCAGTGTCGCAGCTGGGGGCTAAGATCCTCGGAGGGGCTCAATTCAAGACGACCCTTCCTCTCTGCCCTACTTCCTGTTAGTGTCCTGACAACGGCTATGACGCCCTTCTCTCGGATAAGCCCACATGTGGTCTTCACAGGTCTTCCCAGTTCTCCTCTGGGCACGCGGCCGGCTGCAGGTCCCTGTCCACCGGAAGGTCTGAACTGTCTCTTGCTTCAGCCAGTGGAATGCATGACAGTGAGGTATGTCACTTCAGGGGGAGGCTTTAAAAGCCAGTATGTGCTTGGCTGTGTCCTGTTCTCTGCCACAGTGATGGCACTATACGATGACAGGCATGACCTGCTTTGGACACGCAGCATGAGCAGGAATGAAAACGTTGCTGCTTTTTACCGCAGTGTGGCCTAACCTAACCCAGCCAGGACAGCCTGAATGTTTGGGTCTTGAGCAAAGATGAGGGTCCCAGGGACAGAGTCCACAATTTCAGGAAGGGAGTAAGAGGTGGAGGAGGGGAGATTGGCCAGTGGGTCCCTTATAATATAAGGTCCGCGGGCTGGGTGCGGTGGCTCCTGCCTGTAATCCTAGCACTCTGGGAGGCCAAGGTGGGAGGATCTCTTAAGGTCAGGAGTTCAAGACCAGCCTGAGCAAGAGTGAGACACTGTTTCTACTAAAAATAGAAAAAATTATCTGGGTGTGGTGGCATGCACATGTAGACCCAGCTACTCCGGAGGAGGCTGAGGCAGGAGGATCGCTTGAGCCCAGGAGTTTGAGGTTGCTGTGAGCTAGGCTGAGTGACAGCCCAGCACTCTAGCCTGGGCGACAGAGTGAGAATCTGTTCCAAAAAAAAAAAAAAAAAGAAAGAAAAGAATCTAAGCTCCTTGAAGGCAGAGATGTTTGTATATTTTGTTGACAGCTGTATCCTAGAAGAGCACCTGGCAGTCAGTCGGTGCTCATTAAATGTTAAGTAAATGAATGAATGGCCCGAGATGAGGCAGGTGATGCAGAAGCCGGAGACCCAGAAGGCCAAAGCACACGGTTCTGGAAAGGGCTTGATGGTCATTCATTCATTCATAAACTCTGCAAATATTAAACACTGACCATGTGAGCTCTCCACAGTTGCCCAATAATTGGACCAGAAAAAGCCCACTCCAAGTGAATCTACTTAAAACAGGGACCATAATTTCATAGGAAGTGGTGAATGAAGAAAAAATTTCAATTGGAATTTTATTTTGAAAAATGAAACTAAAAATATGAAAATAGAATCTTATATTGGAACAACATCAGATTCTAATTACAGCCATGTGCTAAAATTTGCAATGAACAAATCAAATAGTGATTGGTCTGGGAGGGGCATAATTTTTTTGAACAAAATGATATGCTAGCATGGTAGGACTTTTAAAATCTCAAATTTCACTGCCACAGCATAATAAAGTCTCCTGTCATGAATACATTGTTGTCAGTTTTCTCTTCTTCTTATTGACTGGCCTGACTGCCTTGTTCTTGTTTGTCTATGACTCCGTGTGGGATTAGAAAAGTCCTCTAATGTCCCCTTTGATTGGCCTAATTAAATCTTACAACTTTTGCGAGACGTCAGTCTCGCCATGCAGTCCCTTGGCCTGGCGTGATCAGGGGCTCACCCCACCCGACCACCAAGGAGGGACTGGGGGACAAGGATGTTGTGAGACGGGAGGCCGGATGCGGCGCTGAGCAAGAACCGATGTTTACGCAGAGGCTGCTTTTAGAAGTGGTCGATTCGTGAATATTCTTCTGTAATGGTGACTTCCTTTTTAACCTACAGCCTCACGTCTGTGGGGTCTCAGATGATGACGACACAGACCCCCGCATGGGGTCTGAGCAAGGAAGGGAGGATACGACGGTAAACCCAGCAAACCCACCCCAGGCCCCCTTGTAGGCTGTGCTGGGACCGTCACTCCAGCTGCCCGCCCTGGCCCTGTGTACTGCCACTGTCTCAGAGTGGTGCCCATGGAAGGAACCTCGTAGCAGGGTGTCCTGAGCCCAGGCGTTTGGTCCCCAGTGTGGTCATAGGAAGAGGGAGAAGAGCTTGATACCGAGACCCCCGGGGACCCTCAGGGACATTCGCGGTGCATCATCCAGCAAAGGGTTCTGGTGATGGAGACCGGGGTCCCTCCAGACCTCAGTGAGGATTCGAGAGGTGAAATTGCAATTCCTCAGGCTCATTAAATTGTCTTCCTGAGGTCCTGATCCGACCACAGTGCTCCCTGCTCCAGGACTGTCCACAGCCTTCGCTAAGCCCGACTCCTTCATGCCAAATTCCGCTTTGACATGTCACCCCCAATCCGACCTTGCAGCCTGACCCCACAGTGCCCCTCACCTCTCCCCCTGTGCTCCAGACACTCCAGAACACGTGCTCATTCCCAGACCCGTGAGCCCCAAGTTCGCACCCTTGCTACGTTCTTCCCTCAACCCGGAGCCCTGCGAGCCCGTCTCTGTTTCTAAACCTACCTACCCCGCCAGGTCCTTTCAATCCCGCTTCCCTCCATGGGCCTCTCCTGGCCCCTTAGTCTGGGGCTCCTCCTCCAAGCCCCCTAGGACACAGCCTCACTCAGCTGCATTCTGCCATAATAGCTGCCACCCATGGAGTGCTCCTAAGGTCCCTTCTAGAGGGTGGCACAAAGGCCCTTCTCATTTCAGTCTCTCATGGCACCCAGCGTGTCACACGTGCTCAGGAAATGCATGGTGAACCTGCTAAACGTCTCTATCTTCGTTTCTGGGGAGATGGCTCTGCCATTTGCTGTGACCTCAAATCTGGCTCTTTGAGCTCTCCAAGACTCGGTTTCACCATCCGTAAAGTGGAGATGAAATAAAACCCACGGGCAAGGCACCCGGTAGGGGAACGACACGAGGCAGGGAAGACACCGGTACTGGCCACCTCCCCTGATCCAGCCGCCCCTTCTCTGCTGCCTTTGCAGGCTCATCCCTGGGCACAGGACTGCAAGGAGGCAAGTGACGAGACACGGGCTGGTCCACCCGGGTTCAACCCCAGGTCTTCCTCCTCTGCTAACTCCCTGCCCTTTCCCGTGCGTGAGCCATCGACTCCCAAATGTGTGTCTCTGACCTGGCTGTGGCCTCTGTGTCACAGACCCATACAAGTCCCCTCGGCGTGCTCCACTTGGCTGGCTTGGAGACGTCTCAAATCCAAGAGCTCTTCTCATGGGTGCTATTGTACACAGGGGTAACTGATGTCCTTTGGTCTCCCCACTTGAGACCGCAAGCCTCTTGAGGACAGAGACCCAACACCCAACCTAGCACAGCACCGGCATAGGTGGGCACCCAGTGACCAAATGGTTTTCACTCCTTTCCTGTTCCCACCCTGGCTTGTCTGCTCATCCACACTGGTTTACTTGACGCCAGCGGACCGAGGCCTCCTGGCCATCCCAACCCCGCCTGCACGCACCCCCGGCCACATGGCAGCCTTTCCCTGCTCCTCTCTGCCACCTGCAGAGCACAGACATCGGCTGCTTCCTCCAAATCCCCATTCGAACGTCACCTCTTTTGGGAAGCTTTTCTAGCTCCACACTGAACACCCCTGACCCCAGTCCCTCCCTTGAGGCATCCGGGGACCCAGGGGTTTCCTGTGTCAGCCGTGCTGGGGGGCGAGCGGTGGGTGGGGAAACATTCCCAGCTGGGCTTTCAGGAGGGAGCACCAAGCGGTCACACGCACTGAAAGGGGGTCAATGGGATGAAAGGACCTGGGCATCCCTGGGCACCTGGAGCCACACTCGGGCCCCTGACTCCACTGGGCAGTTCCCAATGCCCCCAGGGCTGTCTGTCAACTTCTCATTTATGGTGACCCGGGGCTAGGCCTTGCCCAGGCCCCTTCCCAGTCTGGCTGCAGTGGGCGTGCCTGTGAGGCCACAAGAAACCTAAGTCTGCACAGCTTGGCCCTTGATCACTTGAGGTCGTGCCATTAGCGAAAACCAGCCAGGGGTTACCAAGGGAAACCCACGCACTCAGCAGAAAGGAAAGCTGGGACCCGAGCAGGAGCCCAGGGCCAGGGGCCTTGAGAGCTGCTGCCCCGGAGCCCCCGGGCGCCTCTTCCACTGCCCTTCCTTCCCAGGGCTGCCTCTTGTCCTTGCAGAGCTGGCCTCCAACAGGACCGTCAGCAGCAGCAGCATTTATCCGCTACCGAGAGGCCAGCCGGCCACGGTGCTGGAGCAGGGCCGAGCCGCAGGGCCGAGCCGCAGCGAGGGAGACGGGGAGCACGAAGATGCTGCTTCCTCCCTCTGGCCGGGAGGGTGGGCGTGGGCAGGTTAGTGGATGTGTGTGTGGGGGGGTCTGCACGGGTGTCCCAGTGTCCTCACCTGTGTCATCACCCTGGGTGGGGTTCCCTGTCTCCTACCTCCTCCGCCCTGGCCAGGACAACTTTACAGCCTAACGCTGATGGCTAGAGCACCCTCTGAGAGCTTCATCTGGCCCACGCTTGAGGCTGTCTGCACGCTTTCCTGTGAGGCTGCAGACCCTGAGTTTCCCGACTCCTGAAGCTGGGGCTGGGGAGGATGCTCAGAGCCAGAGCCACCGCCAGACCAGGAGCCTTGGCCCATCTCAGGCTGGAAAAGCAGTGGGGGCTGCAGGCCACCCACCAGGGCATAGGGATCACCCACCTTGGGCCCTGGACCGTCGCCTGGTCCCCAGAGATGGACGCTAGCCAGGGCTGGGCCACGAGGCACTGCAGCCACACCTCAGGACTCAGGGATGCTGCCCAGCAACCTCTGGGTCAGTTCCAACCCACAATCCTCCGCATGTGCACATGTATGTGCACACATACACACATGTATGCCCCTACACTCTCAGCAGACACAGCCCCTACCCCACGTGCACCCCTAACCACCTGAACACATTTATATACGCATACCACTGCCCCCCATACCAACTCATGTAGCTCACTTCATATGCGTCACCACCCTCCAGGGACACCCCTCTACACACACATGCCCTCACACACCTCTCAAGCACATGCGCACACACGCATATGCACGTCACACACGCACTTGCACATGTGCCCAGCTCTCCACCGCCCAACCCAGCTAACCACGGAGCCTCATGCCCTCGTGGCTGCCCCTGGAGCAGGACTGCAGCTCGGCGGGTGCCCTTCGAGCTTCTGCCCAGTTCCTGTGGCCTGGCTGGGTTCAGACAGGTGAACCCAGGGAGCAGACTTGTGTCCCAGTGGAGGAGAGGAAGAGCGCTTTGCCTCCTAAGTTTTAAAAAAAGAAGAAAAGGAAGGAAGGATGGAAGGAAGGAAGGAAGGAAGGAGAAGAAAGGAAAGAAAGAAAAAGAAAGAAAGAAAGAAAGAAAGAAAGAAAGAAAGAAAGAAAGAAAGAAAGAAAGAAAGAAAGAAAAAGAAAGGAAGGAAACTAAAACAAGACCAGAGGCAGGAAGGTGCCTGTTGCTCCTCAGAGGGCAGGAGGGAGGGAACGATTCTGGCGCCTGCCCCCCGCCTCCCGATGGATGCTGCAGAATGTCAGGGTGGAACTGTTGGGGCTGCCGCAGGAGATGTTATAACGTTATGACGGGACTTCCAGCGGGGGCTGGAGGTGTCGGCAGACCAGACGCCAGGCTGCACCACACCGGTTCCAAGTCCCCCTCCCTCCGCCACCTCCCGACCCCTCCTGCTGCCCAGGTACCTCTTCTCCTTCCGGAGTCCCTTACCTTGCAGGAGCCCAGGGACACGGGGCTCAGAGAAGGGTGTGCGCTCAGCCAGTGGCGTTGGGGACAGTCACACCCCTCCAGGGCAGCAGGCATGAGCCCGACAGCCAGAGTATGCAGCCCGCAGCAGCTCTCGACTGCTCCAGGGCCCGGGAGGGCAGCCCAGAGATGACAGGTGACCGGGAGATGGTGGAAGCAGGCGGCAGAGATGGGAGGTCGGGAGGGGGAGAAGGAGGGAGGTAGAGACAGAGACGCAGAGAGTCACGGAGAAAAGACAGAGAAACAGACAGAGAGCACGCGAGAAAGAGGGAATGGGAGGAGAAGGAGAGGGGGGAGAGAGAGGGGAGACAATGAGAGAGAGGGAGTGGGGAGAGAATGAGAGAGAGGGAGAGAGAGGGAGAGAGAGGGGACAGGACCTCAGCAGCAACATGTGGTCATGTTCTGTCACTTCTGCTGGAGTCCTGAGCCCCTCCCAACGGCTGAGCACACAGTGTACGCACCCTGACACACGCACCCACAGACACACTTGCACACAGAGGTGCGCGAACTCACCACGCACGCACACTCACCCTTGCTCACCTGGGACGGCCTGGCTGCCCGGCTGCTCCTCACACGAGCTGGACCAGCCCTTACCTTGCCCCAGAAGCAACACGTGTCTGGGCAAATACTCCCTCTGTCCACACTGCAGCCGCTGCCTCCCTGCACCCAGCGCCGCTGGAGGGGGTCCCTGAGGCTGGGCTCCAGTGCCCGAGCCCAGCGCCCGCTGCCCCAGCGGCCGGCGTGATCAATGCCCACATTGCAGTGGCTGTTTAGGTGGCCTGCAGGAAGCAGAGCCATTTGTTTTGTCAGAGCGTAACCATGACAATCACCCCATGTGCCACGCACCACTGGAGCTGCCTCCCCACCCGTCGCCCTGCCCTCCCCTCTTCTCCTGAGCACAGGAGGAAGCTGGAGGCCACTTAGCAGCCTCTGCTGGTTCCTGCCGGGGCTGAGGGAAAGAGCCTGGCCAGCGACGACAGGCCTGCCGGCAGCCCCTCCCTGAGGAACAGGGCTGTCTCCAGGCGACTCCTGCCCGGGCCCTGGGGGCCCTGTCCCTGGGACCAGAGTGAGGGTGGCCGTTCTACATCCCCCTGTCCCCCTGCAAGCCCATTTGTGAGCCAAGTGATACAAGCTGTCAATACATTTGTCCCCCAAGAGGCCATGACACAGCAAGCAGACAGCTTTGGTTGCCACGGTCATGGGCAGGTTGTCTGCCAAGGCCTTTGGCCATGCCTGTCCAGCCATGAGTCCTAAGCCATCACTTGCGGCCCTGGCCATGCCAAAGCCACAAGGGAAATTTCCAGGCTTTTAGGTACAGCCCCTGGAGGCATCAAACTGGAGGTCTGGCCTCTGGTATACAAAGTTGGGTGGCCCAGACAGCCAGGGGCTTGTCACGACCAAGGACAAGTAGATCTAAAAGCCAAGTGGCCGGCCCAGTGGGGCCGCAGAATCTAAATTTGGAGTCTAGAGTTAAAGGTTTAAAGGTGAGAAAACAAGCCTCAGAGGTGCAGGATGGAGCTAATGATCACATCATTACATCTCATTTAATCCTTTTAAGAAAAACAAGAAGAGGGACTCTACCCTACTTTCACAGAGAAACTGCGGTTCAGAGAGGTGCAGCGACTTGCCCACGGCACACGGGTGGCAAATGACAGAGCAGGCATTCAGACTCACACCTGGCAGAGTCCAACGCTGGAAACTTTCCACTGCATCCCATTGGCCGTCTGTACCTGTCCCTGTGTGCCAGGCACTGCACACAAGGCCTGAAAGAAGTGCATTCACTTGTTCTGGACCAAATACTGGGAGGTGGATCCATGCCTATTTCAAAAATGAGCTCAGAGACGTGAAGCGACTTGCCCAAGGCCACACAGGAAGTGGCAGAGCCAAAATTGGAGCCCTGTTCTGTCTGACTCCACCTCTCCACCCCACCTCCCTCACCACACAGCCGGCCACCTCCAGGACAATGATCCGCCCCTTTTCTGGACTCTGCCTGGGGAGGGTGGAGTCTGAGGGTGGCACAAGGGATGACGGGTGGATGCAACGGGGTGGGGGAGCAGCGATGCCACGCGGGGTCCCAGAACTCCCCGGGCAGGTAGCAGACGGCACGTGATCTTAGGCGGCAGTCTACAAACCAGCTGGTTCCACCACTGGGAGTCACCCCGTTAGGATCCCCAAAGAGCTGGAGTCCCGTCCAACCATCATTAAACGCGCTGCCTGGAGCCCCAGGTCATCGGCGTCTTTGCAGGTGCCGGCTGTGAGAGGAAAGCTCCGGCAGAAGAGCCCTGGAGAACAGTCCGGAGGGAGGGATGTGGTGGGGGTGCTGGGCAGAGGTCATGAAGGGGGCGGGAGTTGTGGCCGCTTTGCTGGGATTACCTCTGAGTCCCTGCTGGGGCGTTGGATCAGCCTCCAGAGAGAAGCAAAAACACTGTCGTAAACTGAGTAGAAAGTTCTGGTTTGGGGAATGGGAAGCTGCCCTGTCACACCAGGACCGACCAAGGTATGAGGCTAATGTCATTTCCGTTCAGTACTTACACTCGCCCCAGTGAGCCGGGCCTTGGGCCCCTGCTTGGGGCCGCTGTGACGAGCAGGACAGAGACTGCCAGGAACTTGGCAAGTGGGAAAAGGCACCCGGCTTGCTGTTTACGGGTGTGAGAACCGAGATCCAGAAAGGGGAGGTGACTTTCCCCAACTTTGTTCCACTGCGCAGTTCCCTAAAGACTTTCCACATACATCGTCTTATTTAACTGTCCTAGTCACCCAGTGCAGTGGCACGGTCAGCCCTGCTCCGTGGGGGTGGGGGACTGAGAGGCGAAGGGACTGGCCTGAAGTCACAGCCAAGAAGTGACGGAGCTGGGATTCGAACTCGATCCTCTTGGACTCCCAAGTCTAGTGCCCCAGCAACACTCACACTGCCTCTTGCCACCTGGAACGGGAGGAGCCACTTTTTAGCTCAGAGAGTCCTGGTTCCCTACAGGTAGGGGACCAGGGCTTGGGGACACAGCCATTTAGAACTCTAACCAACCCCCTGCCCACCCGCCCACAGGCTCCCAAAGCCCAGTTCTTGGCCTCCACGAAGTTCGAGATCTCTGTCTCCCAATGAACCCTCCGTTCAGTTCCACACCCACTGGCCATCGTTTTGACTCAGCCTTCGCAAGCCCGGAGTTTGCGTTGCAGGATCAGACTCCCTGGGAGAACACATAGGCCTGGTTGATGGATCCCAGGCCACACGGAGGACACGAGAGGTGGCAGGAGACAGAAGATGTGAGATGCGGACTGGGAGGGGAGAGAAGGCTGCCGGATTGGAGGGACTTTCCAGAGCTGTCTCCTCTAGAGGGCTTCAAGATTTCCTCACCCCCTTGTGTTCGTTTCCTGGGGCTCCACAACAAATCAGCATACACGGGGTGGATCAAAACAACGGACATTTATTCTCTCATACTTTTAGAGGCTAAAGTCTGAAGTCAAGGTGTTGGTGGGGCTGCGCTCCCTCAGAAGGCTCAGTGGGCCAGTCATTCCTGTTCCCTCCCCCTTGCCGGTGGCTTCTGGCAATCCCTGCCGTCCCGTGGCTTGTGGCTACATCACCGCAATTTCCGCCTCCGTTTTCACAGGGCTGCCTTCCCTTTGTGTGTCTGTCCCCAGATCTCCCTTTCTTTCTCCCGTAAAGACACTGGGTCAGGGCCCATCCTAACCCAGCATGACCTCACCTTAGCTTGGTCACATCTGCAAAGACCCTATTTCCAAGGAAGATCACAGTCACAGGTACCAGGGGTTAGGACTTGAACATATCCTTTGAGGGGACACAATTTAACCCAAAACACTGATTCAGAGGAAATAAAGAACATGAGACAGGCATGGCTCCAAGACGCCAGGCCACTGGATTTTTAGAAATTCAGAGAGGGTCGGAAAGCAAGTCCTGCAGCACAGCACAGTGGTTAAATTGGACTCCGGTGCCAGACTGCTTGGATTCAAACCCTGACTCCGTCACTCCCTAGCTGTGTGCCCTTGGGAAAATTACGTAACCTCTCTGTGCCTCAGCTTCTCCTCCTTGATGCATTGCTGGGATCCTTAAATGAGTCACTATTTGCAAAGCACTTAAGCCAGCAGGGCTCTTAGCAAGCACCATTTGAGTGTCTCTTCACATAAACATGAAATACGCCCTAGACTAATGCTACTGTTTTAGAGGTGTGACAACTGAGATCCAGAAAGGGGAGATGACATCCCCCAGTCACCTGGTCAGGCCAGCCAGGGTACAGGCCATTTCTGCTTCCTCTCTTCCTCCCCGGGTTGCCCTCTGGAGCGGTTAAATCTCCTTCCTGTTTGTTCTGCAGTTGGGGAAATCCCAGAGAGTGATCTGGAGGAGCAGCCCAAGGACCGGGCGCAGAAGGGAAGAGGGGAGGGCAGCAGGAGCAGATTCCTCCCGCCCCGCACACACCTTTGTTTGCAGGATCGGCAGCAGTCGTGTGGCTGTTTCTGCCCACACAGAGGAAAACATGTCTCCGAGTGTGTAGTCAACACCGTCTGAGTGAGGAGGCAGAGCCAGTGCCCAGCGACACAAGCTGGGGGCCAGGGCAGGGCTGACAGAGAGGCCAGGGGAAGTCCAGAGGACAGGGGCCTGGGGGTGGCTCTTTCCCCAGTGCATCCTGAGCAGTGTAGCCAGGCTGTATAGACGTTGCATCTGAGAGGACCTCGGTCTCCAGCGTAATTCCTGAAGGAGCTGGACCTAGCCGAGGACGGCTGTGGGGGAAGGAGAACAAGCTCAAGCTTTGCAGGCAGTTGGGCTGGTACGTGTCGCATTCGTGGCAAAAAAACAAAACAAAACAAAAAAAACCTCATGAACTCCCTTTCTCTCTGCTCTCTTGGTCCAATCCCTTATCTGGTGCAGGAAATCGCATGAATGGCCCCAATTCTTCACCCCTCCCGGTGTCCATGCCCTTTGCCATGTGACTTGGCAGTTCTTCCTGTAAAAAGGTGGAATGTAATTCCTGTCCTGTCACCTTGGGTTCAGCTGCATGACTGAACCAACGGAATATCGGCGGGTGTGATATAACTAAAGGCTGGTGAAGGGCTTGGCTGATAGGGCTTGTTCTCTGCCTCTGCTCCTGTTGCAATAAGAACATGCCTGGATTGGCCCAGTGGTCCCAGAAGGAGGATAAGGAATATACAGACCAAACCACCGCAATCGACTCCTGCTGAGATCAGCCAACCGCAGATGCATAAGCAAGTCCAGCCCGGCCCAGCAAAACCATCCAGCAGAGCCCAGCCAAGATCAACCAGCTCTGAGCTGATCTAGAGATCTGTAAGAGTAAATGATTGTTGTTTTAAGGCCCTGAGTTTGGAGTAGTTGTTATGCAGCATTTTCTGGCAATAGCTAACTGATACACCACCTCTTGTAGATTTCACCTTCTGGATGTCTTTTGGGGACCTTCTCCTCTCCATGCCCCCAGCCTCATTTCCAGCCTCCTAACAGCTTCCTACCTGGTCTCCTCACCTTTGGCCTCATGGATTCCAATCCATTCCCCAAGCTGTAGCCAGATCTTGGTCATATCTGACGACACTGTCCCCATCTGTTACCCCTTTCTCAGCCTAGCCTAAAACCCTTCGGTGACTCTCCCACGGCTTTCCATAAAAAGTTCCACCTGTCAGCAGAGCATTCAAGGCCCTTTACGATCCACCCCGACCTCTCTCTGGCTCTGCCCCTGCCCAGCCCCCACATGGAGCCTTCACTCCAGCCACGTAGAACTACTGTGCTTCCCTGGACGTGGAGTTGTCTCAAACCTCTGGGATTTTACCCATATTGACCCCTCTGTCTAGAAGACACCCTTGCCCTTCCTCTTCTAGCTGTCTTCTACTTGCCCTGCAAAGGAGAGCCCTGCCCCTCTCCTCCCTCAGATCTCCTGACTGAGGGGCACAGGATCCCATGCCCCTCACAGGGCCAGGAATCCAGCAGGAGCTCATCAGTACCATATTGGATGAATACGCCTCCCTCAAGGGCAGTATCATGTCTAACACACACCTGTATTGACAGCATCTAATCTGACCCTGACACATAGCAGGTTCATAGTTATTTGTTGAATAAGTGAGTGGATGAACACACGACCCTATTACTTCAGTGCCCCCCAAGAGTCATGGCAAGCTCCTCCTCTGCTCCCCAGAGGACGTGGCAGGGGGAGAGGGGGCCTTGGCGCCTGCCATAGCTGAGAAGAAGGCAGGAGAGAGAGGGTGGCACACCAGGGGACAGGGGTGGTGGGGTCCAGGCAGTAAGAGTTGCATTGTCTGCAGGGAATTAAAAAACAATTAAACTGGCTAAAAGTCAGTTTGCATTTCATTATCATCTTATAGTGGGAAGTTTAACAATGTCACTGTGGAAATAATCCTCCCCACCAATCACACCCATCACCTTTGCCCGATGCCCCACTGCAGGGAGGATGCACTCTCTTCTGTCCCCAGTGCTCACTGCTCCGCGAGAGTCTGACCCACCAGAGGACATCCTTGGAGAGAAAGGGCAGCCAAGTCTCTGTAAAGAGACACTAACAACCTCAATATACACAGACTAGGTCAGACAAGCTTCCTCCCTTGGTGTAATGCTGCCCAGATGCCAGGAAGGCACAGGCGGGGTCATGGCACAGGTAGCCAGAAGGCAGCAGAGACGGGATTTGCACCCAGCTCTGTGTGCTGCCGAAGCTCACGCCCTTCACCTCTTCCAGGTCCCGTCTCCAGCCGGCCCTCCAGCTTGCTCTCCACTGACCACCGTGGACACATTGGGCTCTGGCTGAGGACCCAGTGTTTGCTGCAGTGAGGACTGGTCAGGCTGGAGGCTGCTCTCAGCACCTTGGGCAGCAAGAGCATTAGGAGAGAGGCCACCCCTGGCCTCGGGGACCAGGCTTCACTCAGAGCCACCCTGCACCCACCTAAATAATGACACCTGCCACTGGTCCCCTGCCAATCAAACATGAGTCCTCGGTCCATCACTGGCTATTGTGGCACCACTTACACCTTCTGAGGCTTGATGGTCTTATCTTTAGAATGGGTGTGGGGAATTCTGTGTCTCCCCCAACCCCCCTTGGTGAATGGCAGCCCTGGCCAGCGCTCTCTGACCATCTGCCCGGGTGCTTTCTCCAGCTCCACTGCCACCGCCTTCACCAAACGGCCCTCACCCCCTCTAGGCCAGCTGCTGCAGGCTCTTGCCCCTGCTTCCCCTCGGCACCTCCAATCTGCTCTCCACGCAGCAGCCAGAGTGAACCTTGCAAGTCGTCAAATCTGATGTTATGACATCCCGATTAAACCAATAAAGGGCGTCCCATTGCTCTCCGGATAAAGATACTATTCCTCTCCACCTCAGCCAGCAAGGACTGGCAGGTCTGGTCCCTGCCCACGGCTCCTGCTTCACGGCCCTGCCCAGGCATCCACTCTGCAACCCCCAGCAACACGGGGCCCTTTCAGGCCCGTATGGGCTCTGGGCTAACTCTGACCCCAGGTTTTGTCCAAGCTGCTCTCGTTCCCTAGAACGTCCTTCCCTCCTCTCTTCAACTAAAGCCTCTACTTCTTCAAGTGTCAGCTCAAGCACCCCTTCCCCAGAGGGAATTCGAGGTCGAATTCTGCAATTACAGGTTCTCGTGTGCTGAGAACCTGTCCTTTGTAGACTTTGTAGCACTTATCGCAAGTTAACAATTGAGCATTTTCGTATGGAGTCACTGATGAATGTCTTTCTCCCCGAGACAGTGCAAGCTCGATGAAGGCCAATACCTTAGCTCATTTGGCTCCTGTATCTGCCATGCTTTGCTCGGTGCCCGGCACCAGATGGGCACTCAGGAAATATATGTTGAACCACTGAGTGAATGAAATGAAATCATTGATGGAAACAACTTTTATCAAAAATAAAAATTATCCACTTGGAATTATTATTGTACCTACTTTACAGGTGAGCAAACTGAAGATCAGAAAAGTTAAGGGATTTACCTGTCCCCTGGCTTAGTGGCAGAGTCAGGGCTGGACCCCAGACATTGTTCTTGGCACGCTGAGGGGCTTGGTCCCTGCTTCCTGGGCTGAAGCGGGTTCTGCCTCCAACTCCAGTGTTCTGTCCCGTGCACTGTACCCTGCTGCCTCTCTAGGGGGTGGGCTGTCTGGGGTTTGAAGATGGCTGGTGGCAAGGGTTTGGTGCTGGCAGGAGATGACTGCTCTGCCACCAGGCTCTTGTTCCTTATTCATGATCTGTTGCCATACATAGTGCCTTGGTACAAACCAACAGGCAGTGACACCTCCTGGCTTCAAAGCTTTGCTGCGGGCAGGAACACAGCCCAGCCTGGCCAGGGGCCCCAGGAGCAGCGGGACTGTCTTGGAACAGGTGGCTGCTCAAGGCAGGGGAGGGCTGCTCAGGGGACAAAGATGGGCTGGATCTCTGAAGCTATCAATCTTGTACCGCGCTCTTCCAGCTCTTTAAAAATAGACACAGTGCAAAAGGGAAAAGGAAGAAAACCAGTGTGGCTGGGAGCACGTGCCCTCTCATCGCTCATGTTTTCTCCCCAGGAGAAAAGGGCAGTGCATTTCCAGCCCCTGACGCCCTCGGGCCAGCCTGAGACATCGTGTGATATGTCGAGGACCTTCAGTGTACCTGGGGTTGTGCCAACTGCTTTTATACACGCTCGTTTGCGTCATCTTCAAAACAGCCCTGGGAAGTCTTTCGTTGTTTGTTTTGTTCTAATTCAGCAAATATCTGAGTGTCTCCTCTGTGCTGAACACTGGACCACAATGGTCAACAAGATAGACATTGTCCCCACCATCATGAATTCTACACTCTGCATCCATGAGACCATTAGCATGATTCCTTGCTACAAAGGGAGTACTTTGAGTGATATGCTAGAGTCACTCGAGTAGGGGTTAGTGCATTGGATCGGGAAGTCGTGAGGTGGGGGAGCTTCTCTGAGGAGGTGACACCCAAGCTGAAACCTGCAGGATGAGGAGGAACCCAGCGCACAGCTGTTCCAAGGACAGGGCAGAGGAGGAGTGCTCAGGGACAGAGAAAGCAGCCGGTGCGGAGTGGGAAGGGGCTCTGCAGACCCAAGACCCAAGGCAGAGGAAGAAGGAGCCAGTGACAGTGGCCCACACCGAGGAGGGGGGTGGACAAGAGGCAGGAGGGAGGGGTGTGGGTCACTGTGAGAGTTGGAATTTTACTCTGAGAGCAAGGGACAGTCACTGAGGGGGGTTATAGGATGGGGAAAAACAGGCTTTTGTTTGCATTTCGTGAGATCCTCCTGGCCACCATGTAGAGAACGGGTGAGCATGGGGGAAGGTGGGAGAAGGTCCATGGAGACCCTACTGCAGTGACGGAGGTGAAAGGTGGTGGCGGTGGTGATGGGATGGAGAGCAGTGGGCGGTCTGGGTGCTGGGGAAGGGAAGGGAAGCAGCGAGGCTGCTTGCCCAGATGTGGGCTGTGCAATTACACGGGTGGTGGTGCCACTCGGACAGACGGGCAGAGCAGGGGGAGGACCGGCTGGGTGGTGGCATTGGTGGAATCTGAAAGTCTGCCTAGGACGTAATAGTTTACGTCACATCCTGTATCCAGGTAGAGTTCACAGTTTGGAGCTCCGAGGACACTGAGCTGGAGACAAAATTTAGGAGTCATAAAGCTACATGGGGTAACTGATGCTCTGCAGCTGGATCCTCTGTGAGCTGAGGGTCGGTTGAGCACCAGCTGCAGGTTCCGTGGAAGCAGGGACCATGCCCGTCTTGTCTGTTGCTATCTGCCCAGCACCTATAATCTGGCACGTGGTAGGCACTTGCTATGTCATTATTGAAGACCAAAGGGAGAAGCTGCAAAGAAAATCAAACACATGGTCCCTTTCTTCAAGGAGCTTAGGTTATGCGAGGCCACCCAGAAACAAACACAGCCTCAAATACATAGAACAGTCACTTAACCAGTTTGCAATCAGGAACCATTCGAATGAGCCAGGGTTGACATTTACCTTAGCCTCACGGAACCTACCACGGTGGGTGGCCCAAGTTCATAGGCCAAGCACACTTGCCAGGAAAACACCTAAAGAGCTTGAGAACAACTATTAATATTTTCAAGCCCTTTAGAAGTATCTATTATATGCTCTTAGACACAGTCAGTGGGTTTAGGCACAGTTTTCCTTTCCTGCAGCATATCGAGCATGTCCTTGTCGCACTGCGTTGTAGCCCTTTGGTTTGGAGACATCCCTACTCTTCCACTTCCCACCCCTCTACCCATCCAACCCCCAAACTCCAAGCTTGTAAGGGTCGGGGGCTTTACCCACCTCACAAATCTGATTTTTCTTTAGAACTCCAGAGGCTGGCTGGGTCTGCCGGGCATTTAACAGGTAACAGACACTGTATTCATCCCCGGACGACTGGCTCTTAAGACGAGCCTGGCACCTTCTCTCTCTCTGTCTCTCTCTCTGTCTCTTGCTTCCTCTCTAGCTTTGCGATCCCTGCACACACCAGCTCCCCTTTGGCTCCCCCACGAGTGGAAGCAGTCTGCAGCCCCCACCAGAAGCGGATGCTGGCGCCGCGCTTCTTGCACAGCCTGCAGAACCAGGAGCCGAATAAACCTCTTTTCTTCCTAAATCCCGCAGCCTCAGGTATGCCCTCGTAGCAATGCAGAGCAGGCAAAATGCTGTCAGCACGGCCTTTCGCTCTCAGTGGCCGATCACATCGTGTTTCAACGCAGCGAGCACATCCGCCAGCCTGGCATCCTCAGACAGGGAGTCGGCTCAGCGCACGCTTCCGAGGTTGGCTCCGGCAGAGGCCGAGGCTGCAGGGAGACAGCGTGACTTAGCTCTGGGGAAAATGGGCGAAGAGAATCGTCTCTCACAACTGCACTTCCGTATTCCTCCCTTTTGCAGACGTTCAGTGGCACATGTGACATGGGCAAAAGGCACAGCCTCCGGCTGGCTTCTGGTGGGGGCTTCCGGCCTGTGCTGTGTTCTTTTTCCCAGTGAAAAGGGAGGGGTGGTGCCGAGGGATGTCCATGCCCCTGCTTAACTCCCAGATGTTCCCACTGAGCACCTGTCCTTGCCAGGCCCTTGATCCCTGCCACGGGACTGGAGGGAGCCACGCGTGCCGGCAGAGAGCCCAGGGTCCAGCCAGGGCCACCGTCCAAGCGAATGCGATCGCGCCGTCCTCCTCCTTATCAAAGAGCATTTCTGTCTGGGGTGCGCTGAGACTGGTGGCTTGCAGGTTACAGATGGCCCACGGTGTCTTCCACGGCATGCGGGCTGGCAGCTGCTGCTCTGTCTTCTCCGCTGTATTAGGGAGAATGTGTGAACTCTTTCCCCGATGGACCCTGGGCAAGTTACTGGAACTCTCTGGACCTCGATATCCTCCTTTGTAAGGTGGGGATGCTGACCCCTGCCTCACGGGGCTGCTGTGAGGATAGAAGAGCTCAGGTGGGTCCGGGGCTCGGTGCAGTGTCTGGCACAGGCTGAGCCACCCCTGTCCCCGCCCGTCCAGAGCTGACACGGAAGTCTTCCTGCATCTCTGCCAGGCAAGAATTAAGAGATTTAGTTAGTTTCAGACGAATAATCCTCTTGCAGGCCAGGAGAGCCACAGTTTCCAACACCCAGAAAACTAACCCTTGGTCTCACCCAAGGACCTTCGTAGGCCACTGTCGAAAGGCTGCCAATCCAGCTGAGGTCTCCACGTAGAACGTGCAACACCCTCTGCAGCACCCTGTTTACGTTCTCAACAGCGACACTGCGAAGACAGCCGTGATTTATTGTACACGCTCTGCGCTCCAGGGAATTTCCACCTGTGAACAGATTCCGTCCTCACAAGACCCGCACAAGGTAAGTCTTTCTTATAATCCCCATCCTGTAAAGGAGGACACTGGAACAGAGAGATGGAGGGAAATCAGAGGCAGAGCCGAGATTCGAACTCGGGATGTCTGCCTTTCTCCTCGGCACCGTGCTGCTTCACCCCCTGCTGCACGAGAGCTTCCCATGGCCTGCTCCAATGTGTGACTCCCCCCTCCCCACGCAGGAGCCTCAGGCCCCCGTGGTGACAGTCATTGTGGACATGTGGACAGGCCTGTGGCTTGGACTGATTGATCCGTGTCTCCCCCTGGGCTCTCAGGCCATGGATTGCAATGCTGTAGTTCCAGGAAGTTGGAAGGTGGTGTTTCTCCCTCAAAGACTTTCGTGGCTATGAACCTGGACCCCGGGCCCAATCCCCAGAGAATGGTGATGCCTGATTTGAATCCCTAAGAAGCAATCCAGAGCCTCCAAGGAGCGAGGTCGTTGCCATGGTGTCTGCCTCGGCTGTTCCCAGGCTGGGCCCAGCCTGCGCGGTCCAGATAAGCATCAGATCATGCCTGGCTGGTGGCAGCGTTTCCAAGGGGATGCTGGCCCCTGAGAGGCTCTGTGAACACCAGGGAGGAGCCAGTGGGAGACAGGCACAAGGGTTCAGAAGGACATCTCTCTCCTAGGGGCTGGTCCTGCACTCCTGACAGAGCCCTGCCTGTTGAAGGCTCCCGCAGTGCCTCGCACAGTGCCACATAGTGCACTCGCATGCATTCACTCATTCATTCGACTGACATTTATTGAGCACATCTAGGTGTCGAGCACTGGGGTCACCATAAGAGGGTAAAAACACACACAGTGAGGACCCTCATGGAGCTCACATGTTAGTGGAAGAAGAAACCACTAATTAACATAAAAACAATTGGGATGACAAATGCCACCAAGAGAGCTACATGGTGCTTGCCTGTCCTAGGAGAATTGGAGCTAATCGGGAAGGTTGGGAAGTCTATTTGAGTTGAGATCTGAATGAGTGGGTGTTAACCAGAGGAAGAGGAAAAGAGCGAGCCTCCCATGGCATGTGCAAAGACCCTGTGGTGGGGCAGTGTGGGCTGTTAGTGTAGCTGGAGCAGTGAGACCAAGGAGCCGCTGGAATAGGGTGAGGACCAGGCCCTGCCAGGCCTTCAGACCATGCTAAGGAACCCGGCTTTTATCTCAAGAGCGCTGGCAGCCATCAGAAAGGTGTTAAGCAGGGGAGAGGTGACCGGATCCACTGTGGAATATCACATGGCTGCCCAGTGAAGCTGCGGAGGGATATGCAAAGATCAGAGGCGGCAGGGAAAGTGCTCAACAAATATTTCAAAACCGCTTTTAAAATCCATCCCAGTCTCCCTTCCCCACTGCCACTGCCTTGGCCCAGCTTCCTTCCCGCCGAACGCTTGACTTCTGCCACTTGCCATTGGCAGCCACCTGGCGAGTGGCCTCTGCCTTCCCATTCAGAGAGCCAGCTGCACCCATGTCCTCCGTGATGACCTGCCGTTCTGGGTCTTCCTTCCCTCGTCCTGAATGCGGGTTCTCATTGCGCTCACATTCCCTCCCCTGGCTGCGCCTCCCATCGTCCCTCGGCTCCCAGAATAGGGGGCACTTGCATTCCAGGCTCAGCTCTCTGCCTGGAACCTTCTGCCTCATCCTTCAGGAGCCGGCTCGGCTCGGAGGGGTGTCCTCCCAGATTGCCCCTCTCTGGCTGACATCCCTGTCCCTCCTGTACACGGGGCCAGATTCCGATTTATTTCCATAAGAGAGAATTGATTGGAGTATCTCCCCAGACCAGGTCCTTAAAAGCACATAAATTCACATGATCCCCGTAATATAATTGTTATTTACACTTTAAGGATGAGGAAACTGAGGCTTGGAGAAGGGAAATGACCCTCTCTTGCAGCAAAGTCATGTGTCACGTATGTGGCAGAGTTGGGGTCTGTCTACCCTAAAAGTTCATGTTCTTTTTTTTTTTGAGACAGAGTCTCACTTTGTTGCCTGGGCTAGAGTGAGTGCCATGGTGTCAGCCTAGCTCACTGCAACCGCAAACTCCTGGGCTCAAGCGATCCTCCTGCCTCAGCCTCCCGAGTAGCTGGGACTACAGGCATGCACCACCATGCCCGGCTAATTTTTTCTATATATATTTGAGACTCTGTCTCAAAAAAAAAAAAAAAATTACAAATGAGAAAACTGAGGCTTAGAGATATTAAATACTCTGACCAAAGTTATATAGATCATAAGAAACAGGGCAGAATTTTTGACTCATGGACATTAATTCTTTTTCATTATTCCAAAATACT
>CAUYSK010098740.1:0-15920 GCA_963575035.1 Avahi laniger
TCCATATCTTAGCTATTGTGAATAATGCTGCAATGAACCAGGGAGTGCAAATATTCTTTTGATAGTGCCTAAGTTTAAAATTGGGACAAGGAAGAAGATTTCTTCCTGCGGTTACGAAAGCAAAGTGGCTATCTTACTTAAGAGCTACTCTGCTATTTATTTCTGGGTTAACCATCTTTCCCTTTTGTAAGGTCTCTCCTTTGTATGTTCCCAGTTAACTATCCTGAAATCATTTGAAGCAAAAATGAAGTTTGGCTTCATCTTTTTCCTCCTCTATACTTTAGAATTTATGGTAAATACTATTATATCTCTGGTACTAGTGGCTAGATAGCAAATGAGGGGAGCAATATACATCTCAGTAATCAAGAGCATTGGAACTAAGCAGGATCTCATTCCAGGCAAAGCAGTAGGTGAAGCTTAATGTAGTAGATAACTGTTAACTTTGTCTACCCAGCAACTCTATTTTCTTTTGAAGACCTGCCTCCCTCCCCTTTGTTTCAGGTTGTTCCTGATGTAACTGTCAATCATTGTCTCTTTCTCCCTACTCTCAGTAATGGACATGCAGCCTTAGCTGGACCAGTCATCAAACTCCAACACATCAGGAGAATGACTGGCTCAAGGGTGCTCATGTAACCCAGGACAGTTAATGTGAGTCCTGTGGGTCTTGGATATATAAAAGACAGAAGTTTATTTTCCTTTGAGAGTGCTAAAGTATAATATATGAATCTTGTTTAAACAGAGGCCAATTACTCTGCTATATGAAGGATATATGCTGACAAATGGATCTGAAGAAACAGAAGGGAAGCCAGGAAATGGGGAAAATATTGATAATGTTGCTGGAGCCTCTGAAGCCTGGCATGTCTTAATTAAAAACCACTATTCAAATTGGTAGTCATGTGGGCCAATCCATTATTTTTCTTATGTTATTCTAAGTCTGGCTCCTGTCACTTGCAATAATTAAGTCTTGCCTTACATACTTGAGTACATTTTTCTCAATTAAGTTTAATTCATTGAGTAGTTAATAGGAATTCCTCTCAGATTCTGGTGTTAATTTGGCTGTCGGTCTGAGTTTTCCATTTGCTGTAATTATTGATTGTGTTTATTTTCTTCTTTATAGTTATTCCAGCGGGAGACTAGAAGTAAAAAGTGAGAATGCTGACCTAATGACATTTTGACCTGGAAGTCCTCTGTTTACTCTAGCATCTCATGTATCTTTATAGATATCTAGTCATCTTTGTCATAGGGAGAATCTAAGGGGATGTTGATTCAGGCAGATATCATCAATTGATGCTAAAACCATTATGGAAAGATTATTCAGGAACTGGCCATCTGCACAATGCCTACATTTTGCCCCACCGATTACTTACTAATTATAAAGTAGGTAAAGTTCTTATGCAATGGAGAAATCCAGTGGCCATCCCTTTAAACAAATGATAACATTTGGCATCATTAATCATGGGACAAACTGACATTACATGTCTCCTGATATGATGCAAATAAGAAGTGCACATCACTTATGAAATATTTCTAGCTGAAATATTTAACTTGAATATAACCAAGGCTCTATATCTAAGTAAGACTTACAAAAATAATCAGAAAAATGCAGAAGGTGGGACATCATTCTTTAAGGAAACTGGCTTGGACTCATCGAAAAGTCAACAACATTTTTGAAAAAGAAAAATATGAGGAAGAGGCTAAAGAGACATAAAAACTAAATGTCATGCTTAAATTTTATTTAATACTATTTTTTAAAGCTATAAAAAATATACTAGCAACAAATGCAGACACTTGAATGTGAACTATTAATAGATACTAGATGATATTTGGGGAACTTAGTAAAAAATCAATAATTTATTCTGAGTAGGGAGAGGGAGAGGTCACACAGTTAGCCCATCAAGAAAGCCTGACTGTAAAAGTAAAATGTGATCTTACTCTTAAATATTGGATAAAATTTTGATAAATATTTTTAATGAAAGATTTATTTTGTATTCAGGAGGAAATAGCAACAATTAAGAAGAAGAGAGATCAATGTAGATTATGAGGTCTAGTTTAAAATCAAGTGGAGTAAAAAGAAGTTTTCAAGCCTGATATAGAGTCACAGAATCAATATTACAGATGCAAGTGATGACAGAGACCATTTAGTCCCATACACTCATTTTATTGATATTAAAACTAAGATGCATAGCCAAAAGATAGAAACAACACAAACATCCATCAAAGGATAAATGAATAAAAAAATTATGGTATATTCATGTAGTGAAACATTATTCAGCCATAAAAAGGAATAAATTAGTGACATCTGCTACAACATGGATGAATCTTGAAAACATTATGCCAAATAAAAGAAGCCAGAAACAAAAGATCACATATTGTGGAATTCCATTTATATAAAGTATCCAGAATAGGTAAATCCATACAAATATGTTGGTTTTCTTGAGGGAAGAATAAAGAGTAACTGCTTAATTAATGGCAACAAGGTTTTATCTTGAGGTGACCAAAATGTTTTGGATCTGGATGGAGTTGGTGGTTGCACACCATTGTGAATGTAGTAAATGGCACTGATCTTTCACTTTAAAAATGGTGAATTTTAGACTATGTTAATTTTACATCAATTAAATTTAAAAAAATTAAGGTATAATAACTTGTCTTAGGACAGGGTTAGTTACTAACAGATCCAGAGGTACAACCTGGATCTCCCGGCTTCCTTTACATTCTGAAGCAGAGTTTACTAGCTAAGCAGTTTAGACTTGATATGGTTGGAAATATAATGTCAGTTGGTATTTTTAAGCAAATGAGAGATATTTTATGATTGTCTGATTATACGGCTTTGCTTTCCCACTTACTATTTGTTAGCCTTCTGGAGACTCAATCTTCATTCATAAAAGAGAAACAACCTATACTCCTAAGTTATTGAAAAAAGCAACAAATAATTCATACACATTCCAAGGAAAATGTCTGACACTTGGCAAGAGCTTTCTCCTTTCTGAATTGCTATAACACACAGGGTTGCCACCCAAAAAATCTGTGCTATTTTCTAGCTATTTCATGAAGATTAACCTTACCTTCCCAACAAGGTATTAACATCCTTAAGAACAAGGAGTATGACTTGTTATGTCTTTACTCTTTTGCAACCTTAGAATTAGTTATAAGTGCTAACAAGTAGTTAATTATCACATATTGCCTAACTTCTACCCTTAGTGCTTCTCCATAATGAATTTTATTCTAAGTGACTTTGTCCCTAACCTATAAGGCAGTTACCTGATTTTCCAGCTTGTTTGTGGGGTTTATTCACATTCCTTAATCAACAAAGAAAAGGGGAGACAAATTAAAATGTTTTCTGAGCAATAATGCAAAGGATTTGTGCTCATCTTATTACATCTCAACACCAATTTCTTCTATTTCTTTGTTCTTGTAGCTTCATTAATGATAAGTCACCAACAGTGTTTCCTAATTCTTTGCATTCTCTCATCTGCTGAATAGGTAATTTTAGGTGAGCTTATGGCATACATACTTCTTGATTCCTTCTCATGTGCCCTTCCTTTTAACCCTCCTTCTCTTCAGATCTAAGCAGAGCGTGGGTAAGTCCAGAGAACCAAATTCCTATACTTTGAGTTGTTAATGGTTACAAGCTACATCCTCACAAAAAAGATCTTCTTTTTCTATTTTGCTGCACCTTTTTTACCTCCAACCAGCCTTCTTAGGAACACAATTAAATTTACCAAACTTATATTATAGATGTAAACATAAACCCAAATTTTTACAGTCTCTTCACTCAAGAATCGGACAGTCTAAGAGAAGATACCATGCATAGATAATTCTAACACATTATGACCAGGGCTAAAACAGAGATATGCATGAGTTAACCCAAAGGAGAAAACAATCAGTTCTGCTCAGGACAAGAGGTAGTGAGAGACTTAGATGTGCTTAAAAAAATAAGAAGTTTGGGAATAGATGCCAAGGCTTTGCAGACCTTCGAGCAAATGGTGATGTTGAAATGCAAAGAGGGAGTGAAGAAAGGAAAAATGGGTGAAAGCAGAGGGAATGAGTGTAGGAAGGGAGGCAAAATGGCAAAGAGTGGAAGGTAATGTGTTTGTAATTCCTGAGTAATACCTGCCTCATGGTGTGACTGTGAGGATCAGTGTGAAAACATGGGCATCTCAATGCCTAACACTTGACAAAGAAGCAATAAATGTTAGAGAGTTCTCAATATACTACAGGAACTTCATTATCCACCTCATGTGTGCTCTGAAAACCTATAGCAGTCAAATACTGACATTCCATTACCATGTTTAGCTAGTGCCGTTAAAATTACTTTTCCTTTAAGGACAGAGTGATATGCCTAAAAACAAGACAGATATTTATTAATATTTACCTATGTATATGTGTGTGTCCCCCAAACAATATTTAGTGCTTTATTTCTCATGTTTTCAATTATACATATATACTATATAAAAACATATAATATACAATACTATAATGCATAATATGTACTCATATGAAATGTACATATATAATATGTGTAATATGTATATATATGTGCATAATACATCACATAAAGTATGAACTGTTTTATATATCATATTATGTATTATGTAGTATGATATATATCACACTATATATCATATGATACATTATATATAGTATGTAATATAGTAGGATGATATGTATATAATATCCTACTGTATATATATAATATCATACTTTCTTCAGCAACTTGATTTTTTTAAAACAATGACGCTGTGCTTTTAAAATTTATTCTATTGATATATGTACTGTGATTCATTCATTTCTACTGATGCTTACTATTCTACTATATTAACACATCATGGGAGAGGCTTCAACTCTATTGTTAATGTTTTACTTCTAAAACTAAGTTAGGTATATGCAAGTATTAACTGTATTATTCATTATTCTTTTTTGTAAATAGTAAATATTTCCTAATAAAGCTAAATGAAAAAAATAGGTTATCCAATATGTAATTTCATTCAGCCTTCCATACAGACATAATCACATACTGTGCAACATCGTAAAGTCCACTTCGAACTTTTCTGGTTTATCCTTGGAGATGTTCCTTTAACAAACTGGACTGTGGTAATCATTCCATAATATATACACATATCAAATCATCATGTTGTCCACTTTAAATATATACGATTTTATTTGTAAATTGTACGTCAATAAAGCTGGAAAAAATAGGTTGGTGCGTTGGCTCACACCTGTAATCCTAGCACTCTGGGAAGCCAGGGTGGGAGGGTTGCTCAAGGCCAGGAGTTCGAGATCAGCCTTAGCAAGAGCGAGACCCCATCTCTACAAAAAACAGAAAAATTAGCTGTGTGTGGTGGTGTGCACCTGTAGTCCCAGCTACTTGGGAGGCTGAGGCAGGAGGATTGCTTGAGCCCAGTTTGAGGTTGCAGCGAGCTATGATGATGCCACCGCACTCTAGCCCAGGCAACAGGGTGAGAGCCTCTCTCAAAAAAAAAAAAAAAAAACCTAAAAATAAAACTGCTAAAAATAAATAAAATTTTAAAAATGAAGAAATGCTGTCATATGCTACTGAAGTCCTTGAAGATGAGACAGTGTGGAGCTTGATCTTAGCTAGTGGAGACAGAGAAAGGATTTAAGTAGGCAAGGTCAATAAAACTGAAAATGAAGCAGATACCATCAAAGGCCTAGCACTGAGGGTTTTTTTTTTCTAAATGGTTATATTCTTTCTTTCTTTTTCAATGTAAGTAAACTTTTGTTTCATACATGTTTGTCTATCTGAAAAATATTTAATTTTCTTAAACTAACATTTATTTGGGATTTCTTGAAAAGAAAAGAAAAAATAAATTCAATACTCTAATACTAAAATTTAAATGATGTTCATAAGATTACAAAACATCACTTGCTTATAGAAAAGCTCTTTATGAGATTAAATTCACTGTACTGAATAAATGTATTTGTGATCTTTCAAGCCAAATAACTTTAATATCAGAAGAGAGGGAAAGAAATAGGACAGGAATGATGAAGATGAGTGAAAGAGAATTTAACAATGGTCCCACTGGATTTGGATCTGTCTAGCAGATATATTTATCTGTTTATTTCTTGTTGAGGATATAAAACAGTGCATGTGATTTTGTTCATTATTTTCCTGATTATTGTTTTGCTTTGCTTTGCTTCCTCAATTTGCTACAAAATTAAGCATTTGTTATCTTATTTAATTATATGGTGGATTTGTATCTTTCTGAATGATTCCGGAGTCTTTTCACCTGTGGCACACCAAAAATCTCCACCCACCAAGAGGGACAGTTCTACCTCTTGTCCCAGAATCCTAGCCAAAAATTAATTTCAAAGGACAAAAAAGGGATCATTCTTTTCAGATTTCATCTTAATAGAATTTCATATCACAGTCATGTCTTAGTGTGATGAGATTTTTCTCTAAAGCCTTTACACTTCACATTTTTAAAATGCTTCTCTGAGAATGTTTTATGGATATTGAACTGAGCCTACAAATTTAACAACTGTGTGTGTGTGTGTGTGTGTGTGTGTGTGTGAGAGAGAGAGAAAGCTAAAGGTTTATGTTTATGCTTTCAAAACAAGTCCCAGTATATCATAGAATGAACTAACAATTACATGGAATTTATTTTAACCTCTATAAGAAACAATCTCTTTCTTTCCTACAGTGATGATGAGTGTGTTCCATGGAACACTAACAATTTCCTAGCTTATCTGCAGCCTTGTTTATGTTCCAAGCTAATGTACATGGCAATACAGACATCTCTTTTCTTTGTTGGATTTAATAATTTACTCATAATGTTTAATCAATACTAGACACTACCTCAATGGGATTTCATCACAAACTGCACTTGTCTCCCCATTAACTTCAACAAGCATTTTTTCAATGGCAGGAGGAAACAGATGAAGCAGACAAATTTTTAGAAACACCATCCTAAATCATGAGGTTTTGCCCAAAATTACAAGTCACAAAATGATAAACACAAAGATCAGAAGCCTGATCTTTGGCAATACTCATCAAAGAGTCTTAAAATGATGCATGTCCTTTCACCTAGCAATTCCACTCCTAGAAATTTGTTTTAAGGATATAATTCTAGATATACGACAACACAACCAGGTGGATGTTCATTACAGCCCTCTTCATAGGAGTGAAGAATTTGAAATGAAATGTCCAACAGAAGGGACTTGGTGAAATAATAGTGTCTATAAAACTGGATAATATACAGCCAAAAAATATGTGGTTGTAGAAAATATTTAATGATAAATGGAAATAGCACAGGGACTGCTGACTCTCAGTATCCATGACCCCTTGCTCCCCCGTAACAGAACTTTCGTTTTATTTAGGATGCCAAAAGGCCTGCTAAAACTAAAAGGACTAACTCTTTACTGATATGTAAATGATCATTGCTTAATGAGCTTTCAGGAGACTGTTTTAAAAGATAGATACAGCTTTTGTATGAAGCTCCTTTTGTCCCCTTGCTCTTCCAGCCTGGAAAGAAGACACTACCGCTAGAGTTTCAGCAGTTCCCTTGTGACCTAGAGAATGGTGAGCACTTGTGAAAGATGCTCACATGATCGTAATATTCATTGGGGGTTGGGGGATGGGGGTGGGTAAACTCACAACTCACAACTAACGGACATGGTGAGAATGGCATGCCTCCAATCCTGGCTTGGGTGAGGTGATCATAACACGTAACCAGAATGTTTGTACCCCCATAATACCCTGAAATAAAAAAATAGAACTATCTATGCTCAAGCAACCCCATTTCTAGGTTTTTATCCAAAATAATTGAAAATATGGTCTCAAAAAGAGATTTGCACTTCCATGTTCATTGCAGCATCATTCACTATCATAATCAATAGATAGAAACAGTCTAAATGTCCTTTGATGAATGAATGGATAAAAAAAATGCGGTATACACATGCAATGGAATATTATTCAGCCTTTGAAAGGACGGAAATCCTGTCATATGCTACAACATGAATGAACCTTAAGTACATAATGCTAAGTGAAATAAGCCAGTCACAAGGCAAATACTGCATGATCCTACTTAGAGGAGGTATCTAGAGCAATCAAACTTACAGAGGCAGAGTAGAATGGTGGTTGCCAGGGTCTTGAGGGAAAGGGAAAAGGGAGTGGCTGTGCAATGATTACAGAGTTTTAGTCATAAAAGGCGAAAAGTTTGGAGATCTGCTGTTTAATCATGTTCATATAGTTAACAATAAAGTACTGTCCACTTAGAAATTTGTTAATAAGGTAGATTTTACAGTACGTATTTTACCAAAATTTTTTAAAAATTAAAATTGTATTAGGAATTGGACAAAATTCATGAACATATGAGGATAACTACTGAAAAAATATGAATGGCAAAAAATGTTCAGGCTCACTATTAATCAGAGAAATTCATATTAAATTAATGGACATATATTTCATATTTCAAATGATAAAAATTAGGAAGAAGAATAGTTGGAGTTAATGAGAACATGAAAAACTAGGTGTTCTCCGAAACTAGAGGTGGTAATTTAAATTAGCCCAGACTTTGAACAGGACCATATAGCATTATGATCAAAAACCATAATAGCATACAAATCCTCTAACTCAGAAACCTCAATTTTACTTCTTATACTATGCTAAAGAAATAGATTCATATCATTTTTGGTATTTTGTTACAGATTTGAAATATTTGTTTAAATTTTAAAATAATTTGATTATATCAAAAGTTAAAGGCTACCAAACATACAACAGTAAACATTTATTTAACTGTGGAGCATCCACACAATGGAGTAATATGTGATGGTTTAAATGGTTGTACAAAAGTTATTTAAAGAAAATAAATGAGTTTAAAAGCAGTATACAATATTGAAATCCCATTTGGAATTTAATAATTCAAATAGTTAACTATGATTATTCTAGATGATAAGATTACAAATGATTTTAATTTTCTTTGGTTTATCTGGCCTTCAGTATTTTATCACTAAAATGTGTGACCTTGAAAATAAATTTTAAATAAAATAATATAGCAAGGAAAGGAATCTTAAATGGAAAGCCAAGCTTGTGTCTCATTTCTACACTTTTAACATTTAATCTAGTTTACTGGAGTTGATAGTATAATTTCCCCAGTTGGCATTAATGAATTTGCACTAAAAGTTATTGTAATTATTTGCCTTCAATTTTGATGGATGTCATCTTTTATCCTCAGTAATAAAAGCAGCAAGCAATCAAAAGTTATGTTTCCAAGCTGCTTGTATAATATCCAGAAATATATGTATCCACTTTACTTTGAAAGATTTTGCTTTGCTTCATCTAGTCCTCAGGTATAAATCAGTGCTTTTCTCAAGTGAAACACAAAGGGAAAGAGAACACCTTGACGTATGTTATCTCACCCAGCTACATATTTGATTTTAGTCCCTATCTTTGTATCATTTCATTATAAACTGTGCATAATTTTTTTCATGTGTCATTACAGAGACATACAAGTTACTTTCACCTTCCATAATTTTGCTAGCATTTTAATTACCCATTGCCATCTGTCTACAAGTTTAGAAATGGCTTAAGACTAGAATATAATAAAAGAGAAGCTAAGTGTAATGCATATCTCCCCAATATATTTCTTTTCACTTTTGACAAATCTATGGGGTTCTATAGGTATTGCAGTTTGCTTACTTTTGACTGATTTACACACATGCATCATGAGTTTTGATTATCATTGTCCAAAGAAATCTAACACAAAAGGAAGGTTGTGCTGCAATCTTCCCCTTAAAGTTATGCAAAGCTCAGTAACCCAGGCTGTATTTCAATGCCTCATGAATTCTCATTTTATTCAATTCAAATGATACGATATAGCATCTTAGCAGGGTGCAGTTTTTCTAACACTGTCAAGCTATGTTCATCAAATGATATGAAAAAACATATTGCAGACAGCTGGACACAATTGCAAGGATTTGGGGTAGAGGTAGATACTGGCATGGAGAAAAGAAAAGATCTGTGAGATCAAGCACATTTTACAAATACAGATTACATATCTGCGGCTTTGGTCCTCATTCATCTTCCTTGTTCCCATTCTTCCAAGTAAAGCATATTAAGGTCCTCTAAACCATAAATCTCTTAATAACTTGCCCAGGGAAATGTTGATCTTTTTCTAATGCTGCCAAATTATAGCTTGTTTGCAATGATTAGCGGTTCCCTTCATAAACTCTGGTGGGAAGGAATTAGGGAATGAAGGGGATGTGTTTTCATTTCCTCTGATCTAAGCCAGAGGTGGCTAACCCACGGGCACATTTGATGTGCTTGCTTGTCTAACACTGTAATTTATTTAATATTTAAATAGCACCTAAAATGAAAAAAAATAAGGGATTCACACAGATACTGAGATTTCTAGCTGTTCTAAAAATATCAAAGAGTCAGACACAATGGGCACAGCAATAGTGCTTAGAATTTGATTAGCAGCTGTCATCTTTGAAAGGGACAGTTTACCAACAGTTTCCATTGAGCTCCTGCCACCACCTGTGTTATCTCTCTAGCCACATTATGTATTGGATTTTTGCAATCCCTGATATAAGCCTTCAGGCACTCTTTTGTAATGATTTCTTGAATGTATTTATAGTGATGCAATTGGATTGGCTGTTTATCTAAAAAAGTGTTACTTGGTCAGTTCAAAAAATTTAGCACTGATTGGAAACATAAGAATAGAGGTTTGGGTGAGCACATTTTCCAAATACTACCAGAGAAAATATTTTTATAACTTTTGAAATCTCAACAGAACTACCATAAAATCATCAATACAATTGTGACACAAGACAAAGTTTTGCAAATATCACAACAGTTTTACCAATGTAAATAATAAAAATCATGAAAAGTCACACATGCCTTATTAGAACTGAATTGATGATGATACCTTATTCATGCTGTTTCTCACTGGCTGCTTTTCTTCTTTTTGACTGCTGTAAAAAAAAAATTTAAAAGAAAGAAAAGTTTTTTTCTTCTCACAAACATTTAGTGCACATATTTCTCTTCCGGTTTCTTTCTCAGTAATTAGAATTACTTATAAAACCAAAATAGGGAAATTTTCTTAATTTCCTCCAGTCAACAGATCAAATTCTCTCTGCCCCCACTTCTTTTCTTATTTAATTCAGAATTCTTGAAACTGAAGAAGCATCTATGTCCCTAGAGAATTGGGCTCCAACAGTGGGTGACAGGCAACATGTTAAGCATTGCTTGTTAAAAACATACATTTTTAGGCTCTACCTCAAACCCACTGGATCAGAACCTCTTGGCACAGGATTGGGTATCTGCCTGCAGTAATTCTGATGCTCAAGAGATTTACAGTCAAAGTCCTGGAGGACAATGACGATTCAGCACCAGCACCATGGTCAAAGGCACCTGACCTCCTACAAAATTTTAGTCACTACTTCATTGATAGGGTTTGTTTTTTGGCAACTGTATATAGCACACGACAACTATACACAGCAGAAGTCAGAACACAGGGACAGATAAAAGCACTTGGCTCTACTTCTCGAACCATGTATTTATCCTTCTCTCTCATGCTTTCTCCACAGAAGTTGATAACCACTCAGTTCAGCAAACCACACAACTTCTGTGAAATTTTCAAACTGACCTCTGACAGATACCTGATTTCAACATCTACTTACTCATCTCACTAATATAAAACTCATTTTTTCTGATTATAAAAGGCAAGCTAGTAGAAAATTTGGGAAACTTGGAAAAACATAAAGAGGAAATTCAAAATTACCTTTATCATGATTTTTAAAATGTATTTCCTTTTAGCCTTTCTTTAACTAAAGAAAGAGGCTTTTTGTTTTGTTGTTGTTATTGTTGCTGTTTTTCAGTCAACAAAATTGGATAATCGTATAGACAATTTTATAACTTCCTTTTCTCAATATTTCATTGATTATTTTCTATCAATAAATATAAGTAAATAAATCAACACATGAATATTCCCGAATATATTTAAACGATCACTTGAGTTTCATACTTAGGCTTTCCCAAATTTTGTTATGATAAATATTGCTGTAATTAACATACTTAGAAATATATTTTATGCATTTATATAGTTCCCAAGGTTAAAGTTTAAAATATGGAGTTGCTGTGATTTTTTTCAGTTGTGTTACATGTTGCCAAATAGCCTTTTAGAAAGGTTATAACCTTCATTCTCAACAACACACTTCCATCTCTCATCAGCCTCACCAGCACTGAATATATTATTTTAATCTTTGCTTGTATGTGAAAACAGCCATTGTTTAAATTTGCTCTTTTCTATTCCAATGATGTTGAAGATTTTTTCCTGTGTTAACTTTTTAAAGATTTCTTCATTTTAATTGGATGCTCATATCTTCTGCCCCTTTTTTTCTATTATAGTATCTGTCTTTTTCTTACTGATTTGCAAATCTTTTTATAAATGAACTCTTTACTGGGCATGTCCATTGTCTATTCAACATACCTTAGTTTATGGTGATTTTTGAGGTGCTGAAGTTTCAGTTTGTACAATAGTATAATAAATCAGTCTTGTTCCTTATGGTTTCTGTTTTGGCACCAGAGCAGCTTTTTAAAATCTTGTTACAGATTTTTCAACATTTTTATCACTTTTGGAGTCATTTGGGGTAACTTTTTCTGAGAAATAATGTATTTTGTCCAATGATAGAGTTTGAGGGACACATAAATATCCCTTTTTGATTTGGGAACCAACTTACATATACTACCAGGAGACTGAAAGATGGATGTCAAACTACAAGGCTTTTCTTTACGGGTCATGTCTGTGGTTTGAGGAAACTATGAACTTTCTATAGATTATTGATTGCCTATGAGGCAATCAATAGAAGGAGGACAGAGGGGTATAGCTAAGAGAGCACACTAGATTTCTTTTCAGGGTGATAAAAACATTCCAAAACCAGATAGTGATGATGATTGCACAATTCTAAATATACTAAAAACTCTTGAATTATATATTTTAAAAGGGTTAATTTTGTGGTATATTGTATCTCAATAAAAATGTTATTTTAAAAATTTATCTTTTAGGCCCAGACACAGCTGAAGATCTCAGGTATCCTGTCACAGGTAGAACATTTACTGCCTTGAATGAAGACAAACCAGAAAGCACCCTACCTGTAAGTAGGCAGAAGAAAGGGGGAAAGAATGCCTGGTAGAGAAGAGCATGTTCAGTTCTTCCTCCTAAACTTTCAGTCTAAAAAATAATCTGCTCCAGAAGCAATAAGTAAGAGAAGCAAGAGATGCTAGAACATACTTCCACCTGCAGCCTGAAATTTCCATTCTACAAAAGTTGAGAATTGAGAAATATGAGAATTTTCCAACTAAAATCCCAGCTTCCAAATGGATATAGCTGAATACAACTAATCCACTATTCTAATGTTTTTCAAAGCCTAGTGAGTATCAAAATCAGTTCAGGAGCTTTTCAAGAATGCTCATTCCTAGAGCCCAGCCTCAAAGATTCTGATTCGACCCAACAGCAGAGGGACCAGAGTATCATTTTTTTGTCATTTGAGAGGGCAGTCAAGTTTGAGAACCACTGAATTAATGTCTCTGTTTTCTCTATTTCTGTGGTTGTTTACCTAAGGGGACTTTGTTTACTTTTTTTTCTTTTTTCCTTCATTTATACTAGCTAGTGATTTCTCTATCTCAACATTGGTGTCGGTGTACTCCTTGACACAACAATATCAGCTTCATCTGGAAAATTATTAGGAATGCATTGCTTGGATCCTACTCCAGACCTACTAAATGATAAATTCTGGACATGGGTCCCAGTCATCTACGTATAGTCAGACACTACATAATGACATTTTCATCAACAACAGACTCCATATATGACAGTGATTCCATAAGATTATAACGAAGCTGAAAAATTCCTATTGTCTAGTAATATTGTAGCCATGGTAATGTCGTAGCACAACACATTATCTTTTCTATGTTTAGATATGTAAATATGCAAATACTATTCTGTTCCAATTGCCTACGGTATTCAGTACAGTAACATGCTGTACAGGTTTGTAGCCTAGGAGCTACATGTTATACAATATCGCCTAGGTGTATCGTAGGCTATATACCATTTAGATTTGTGTAAGTACACGTTATGATGTTTATACAACAAAAAAATTGCGTAATGACACATTTCTCAGAATGTATCCCCATTGTTAAGCAACTCATGACTGCAGTCTGTATATGTATGTGTGTATATGTGTAGATGTCTATATTTATGTTATATTTTCATACATATATAATTTATGTTATATTTTCTTTTAACTCTCCCTTTGTTTTCTAAAGCTTGGTATTTGGTTTCTATTTTTATTTTATTTTAGGTGTTTCTTCTGATAACTTGGAAGACTTTTTGCCCATGTTGTGGTCTTCTGATTACTTTGATAACTTAAAATCTAAGTCCTTATTTTTCCGTTTCCTATCTTTATACGTTACCTAATGATTTCCGGCAACAAAATATGAGAAAATTAGCACACATACTTCCTTGCAGTCCCTCCACAACCTACTGATTTTAGTTTGTTATATTATTATTTTTCCTTTACTCTGATATTAATCATAGGTTCAGAAAAGACCTTTCTATTATTTGGAATTCATGGTTCATTTTTCCTACAGAAAATAGATTTGTGCAAATGTTCCATGTGGTCTGGAAAAAAAGGTGTCATTTCTTTAGGATACAAATTTCGAAATATATTGAATTAATGAGGCTTTAAATTATATTGTGAATATCTTCCATATGTTCATTTTTTCTATCTGATGTTTCAAAGATTGAAAGACATGCTTTAAAATCCCCTATTATTTTCTCTCTACTTCTTCTTGTCCTAAAGGTATAAAATACATTAGAATATTTTTTATTTATGTGTTATAATTTACCAAAAAAGAAAAAGATTCTATGGTTTTTAATGCTTTATATGCCTCAATTTCATTTTGTCCACTAAGAATTTAGTACTTTCTTCTTTCTATTAGGTCCATTCACTTGATATTTTTTTCCAAAACCTTTCAACTTCTTTGATCACTTAGCTTTAGATTTTATGTAGTGATTGGGTTAGAATTTGTTTCTGCTTTTGTTTTTGGCCCATGTATTAATCTTTCCATTTTAATAGTTGAGCATTTATCCCAATTTTATGTATTATTATATTAATTCTCTGGGTAAACTCGAGATCTCTTTTCTCTCATGCCTCCGATCTCACTAAAGCAAACAAGGAAAGCTAATATGAATTGGCAAAATCCAGTTTAACAAAAGCTTTCATGAGGGTGGTTCCTTTTCGGGATTCCTCCCTCACTCTCTTCTCTCCCATGCAGCTTCTGTATTAGGATCAGCGTAGAGCTGCCTCCCACTACGAAGAGGGCTCCTTATGGGCCCACAGGATAGGAAAATTCAAATGAGCAGTTCTGACAAACTTTGCATTGTACTTTGGAGAACACCACCCTCTTTCCCTTGCTGTGGTTTATCCACAGATTGTATTTGCGTTAAATTGAAACAGTGTGATTGAAAAAAAATAAATGTACTGGGAAAACAGTCATATACAGGGAAAGTACTCGGGGTAGAGGAGTGGAGTGAGGGCGAGAACATGGTTTGTTTCTGGTTTAAATCTCAAACTCTTATGCCACTTTGGGAATATGTCTTTTCTTTCCATGTGATCGAGCTCAGCTCATTATAAGATTACATTAAAACTTGAGCCTGTGAAAAAGACACCTGCACTCGAATGTTCATAGCAGCACAACTCACAACTGCAAAGATGTGGAAACAACCCAAGTGTCCATCAATACATGAGTGAATTAATAAACTGTGGTATATGTATGCCATGGAGTACTATTCAGCTTTAAGAAACAATGGTGATATAGCACCTCTTATATACTCCTGGAAAGGGCTAGAACACATTCTACTAAGCGAGGTATCCCAAGAATGGAAAAACAAGCACCA
>CAUYSK010098742.1:0-36011 GCA_963575035.1 Avahi laniger
TTTTTTTTTTTTTTTTGAGACAGAGTCTCACTGTGTTGCCTGGGCTAGAGTGCCGTGGCGTCAGCCTAGCTCACAGCAACCTCAAACTCCTGGGCTCAAGCGATCCTCCTGCCTCAGCCTCCTGAGTAGCTAGGACTACAGGCATGTGCCACCATGCCTGGCTAATTTTTTCTATATACTTTTAGTTGTCCAATTAATTGCTTTCTAATTTTAGTAGAGATGGGGTCTCGCTCTTGCTCAGGCTGATGTCGAACTCCTGAGCTCAAACAATCCGCCCGCCTCAGCCTCCCAGAGAGCTAGGATTACAGGCGTGAGCCACCGCGCCTGGCCTGGTTACTGTTTTTTATATATCTATTTATTAGCTCAATTTCATTGTTTTATTCAAGTCTTATATATCCCTAGTAACTTTTGTCTACTTTATCTAGTAGTTCCTGAAAGAGGTGTGTTAAAATCTCTATGATTATATATTTGATTATTTCTCATTTTACTTCTGTTAACTTTCACTTTATAGATTTTAAGTCTATACTTTCAGATGCATACAAATTAATTTTTAGTGCATGGCTATTTTTTAATAATTAAGTGATGTGTTTCTTTGTCTTAATGCTTTTCTTTAAATTCCATTTTGCCTATTATATCTTTTTCTATCCCACCTTTTTCTTTTAACCTCTCTATGTCATCATGTTTTAGGTATGTTTCTTATGAACAATATATAGCTGAAAATTTCATATCTGATCTGAGCATTTCTGTCTTCAAAAAAGTATTTTTAATCCATTTATTATACATTTACTGTGATTATTGACATATTAGTCTGTGTTTTCTGGTTACCATGGGTTTTTTTGCTACTTTTGTTTTCATTTCATGGCATATTATCTAGGGGCATTGATTTTTCAGGCTGATTTTTTTTCCACCTATGACTTGGAGCAGGAACCACATAATTGCTGTCCTCAGGCCAGTGATTAGATTTTTTTCCAAAGGAGACATCTTTTCAATTCCCCCCACTTTTCCCCAGATGCACTAGTTCTAACTCTCTGCCATACACAGAACTTGCAAATCTGTCTCCTATTCTAAGTATTAGAATTCCAGAGCCTAAGAACTATATCTGGTCTACTCATCTCCTTGAGCCACATGTCTTCAAACCCTAATTACCATTTGGGATATTTTCTTTGTTTCCAGTATATGGAGATTTCCCTTCTTGCTTTCAAGCTCATCTGTACATTTATAGTGTAAATATTAGCCATTTCTACATCTCTGGAATGTGTGAGTTTATGGTGTGTGTGTGTGTGTGTGTTGGAGGGTGTGTGTGTATGCCAGTGGGATGTTGGATAAGTTCCTACATCAGCCTAGGCATTGATCTTGACTGAAAAACAAGACTTTGCTCTTAACCACTAGGCTCTACTGCCTCCCAGTGTTGTTTTTCCTCTTAAGTTTTCAATATCACCCTTGATGCTGCTGCACATTTTATAAATAAAGAGATAGAATCTGTAACGAACACTTTCTCTATACAATAAAAATAGGTATATCTGTCATACTTGAAATCATCAACTAAGGAAAAACAAGTTAGCAAATTAATCATCCTTTATTTACTTTCTAAATGAGCCAATTATTTCCTCCATTAAATAACAATTTGATTCACAATTCAGGACCTTAATAAATGAAGACATTATTTGTCTATTTTAGTTGCATAGCACCTTTCACTGGATACCAGGAGCCAAATTCAGATAGTTCCTTCATATGAAAACAAGACCCAAAATTTGATGAAGAAACTAAAATTTGGTCCTTAAAACTGAAATGTAAGCAGGATCCTGTATAGACATGCTGCCTCTTTTCCCGCTGCAGACATTCTGCTTTGACTAATATATTTAGAAGATTGAAGATCACCACCTGTTCCTCTAGTGGTTCTCTCTTGTACAGTGACCTTTGCCTCACCCTGCATAAATACACACATGGTGATTAAGCTGTCAGATATTATAGGGGACATTCTCAGGGGTGAGGACAATGAATCACTTCTGGAATTTCTCACTAATGGTCCCCTAGATGTCTGTCTTCCACCTTGCCAGCTATTTCTTTGCCCACTTATTTTTATTAAGCCAGAATCTCCAAATCGCCCACTAATGTTGTGGCATTTGAGAATTCTCTATCAAATATAGTGCTTGGACTAGATGACCTCTTACTAGGAGCTCTCCCAATTCTGGAATTTTATGTGTTCAGATTTCAATGCCAGCTTCCACGACTGAGGACTGATATCACATGACATCAAGTCTGTGCTGAGGAAAGTGTCAATGCTCATGTTTATTGCCATATCAGGACTTAACACAAAGTTTTTATCAGTTGTGAACTCTCCAGTGCCCCAGGGCTTCGCCCAGTGGGGGAAGAAAAGGGAAGGAAACTAACATTTATTGAGTTATCACATAGCAGGTATTATCTTAGTTAAAATTTACTGCCTATGAAACTGGTGTCATTTCCCCCATTTTATAAGAAATTGAGTTCAAGAGAATTTAAATGATTGGTTGGATGTTGCATATCTAGTAAGTAGTGGAGATGAGATTTGAATCCAAGTCCTCCTTGTTACAAAGTCTTGCCACAACTCATGCTACCTGTTCATCCATCGATTTATTCATTTATCATATATTTATCGAGTACCTACTATGTGCCAAATAGACATTGTGGATACAATGGAAAATAAAATAGATAAGGTCCTTGCTCTCCATCATGGTTCATTTACAGCATGAAATTATCCTGAATATGGTAGACCACTGGATAATGTGCATCCCCATGGCTGCAATAAGACTCAAAACATGTACCCATTAAAGCACAGAGTAAAAAAAAAAAAGACTCAGAACAGATGACTGATTACAAAGATTCCAGAGGGCCATGGTGTAATCTGATTAGCACTGCTCAGGAGAGGGACTGATCTTTGATCTGATCATCATATTGTCAAGATCCCAAAAAGATCCCATTACATTTGACCAAAACTGCTAGCAAAGTGGTATGAGGGGACCTTAATCCTTCTTATGTATACAAGCCTCTAAAAAACACTTTACTGAGATATAAGGTACTTACATACCATTAAATTCACCCTTTCAAAGTATATAATCCAATGTGTTTTTTTAGTATATTCACAGGATTGTGCAACCATCACCACAGTTTAATTTTAGAACACTTTCATCACCTCCAAAGAAACCACATAAACAGTAGCAGACATGCTCCATGCCCGCTCTCCCTCCCTCCCTGTTCCAGACCCAAGAAACCACTAATCTACTTTCTGTCTCCATGGATTTGCCTATTCTGGACATTTCAAATGAATGGAATCATGCAGTATATGATACTTTGTGCCTGATTTCTTTTACTTAGCATAATGTTCTCAAGGCTTATGTATGTTGTAGCATATATCAGTACTTCATTCCTTTTTATGGCCAAATAAAATTCCATGTGTGACTATGCCAGATTTTGTTTATCCGTTCATCAGTTGGTGGACATTTGGGTTGTTTCTACCTATTGTGAATAATGCTATTATAAACATTTGTGTACAAGTTTTTCTTTGAACACTCCTTTTCAATTCTTTTGGGCATATACCTAGGAGTGAAATTGCTGGGTCCTACGGTAATTCTATGCTTAACTTGTTGAGGAACTAACAAACTGTTTTCCCACAGTGGCTGCACCTTTTTACACTCTATCAGTAATGTATGAAGGTTCTAGTTTCTCTGCGTCCTCACCAACATTTTATAAGTCTCTTTAAAGTAGGCCTTGCAGTGCTTTAATAATAATGATAGCAACAACAGTATTAATAGCCAGCACTTACTATGTGTCAGACACTCTTCTAAGCACTTTACATAAACTAACTTATTGAATCTCAATAGGTACCTCATATTTCAGATGAAGAAATTGAGGCACAGAAAGAATAAGTAAATTGCCCAAGTTCACACATCTAAAAAGTGTCAGGGCCAAGATTCACATCCAGAATTTTATGTCCAAAGTTTGTGCTTTTGACAAATAGGCAACACTAACTCTAATGATAATAACTCACAATCTGTTTTACACCCATTTTCTCATTTCATCTCACAAAACACCAGTGAATTAGGTGCCATTTTATCACCTCTGTCTTATAAATGAAGTGAATAAGCCATGGAGAGGCTAAGTAACTTACTCAAGGTCACATGGCTTGTATTGGTGAAACCAAGACACCAAGCCAGGTCAAGCATGCTTAATCCCTCTGTGCATATGAACAGAGCGGAAGTTCAAGTTGCTTCAGTGGTAAAAGTAGAAAGAAAAATAGTACCCAGAAGCAGTCACCACCCTTGGGGATAAAAACCACAGCAAACAGGGTTACCTCAACACTAATGAACTACCAATGACATCTGATTGCAAACATTTGCAATTAGAAAGTGAGCGCAAAATTAGCAGAGAGGTTTCAGTGAGATTTGCTGCATGCGAGACTTTTTGGTAAGTAGGAGAGATGTCCAAATAAGAATGCATTTCCTCTAGAGTGTCATAAGCAGTTGGCACTGGTGCCAAAGCAGAAGCACTGGCTTTCTTTTAGAATGGTTTTCAATAACACTTTTGTTTAAAAAAACCAAAAGATTTACATTTGGTATTTTGTCTTTGTAGACTAAGAAATCAGTGATGGATTCATTGGATAAGGTACTTGCTTTGACGAATGAAAGATGAGGGAGTCAGGAAGCAGACAAATTTGGAAAACATTGGGAATACCTATCATTTAGGCTGTGGGCTAGACTTAAAAGCTTAAGATTGATTCTTTGCTTTATCAAATTCACAAAGGTGGTGTGGTGTGGTGGTTAAGATTATAGGCTACTGGTTCTCTGAGTTCTAATTCTGGACTTGTTAGCTGTGTAATTTTTAATCAAGTTACTTAACAGCTCTCTACCTCAGTTTCCCCATCTGTAAAATGGGCACCATAGTACCTATCACATAGAATCATGGTGAGGATTAAATGGAGTAATAAGTATAAAATGCTTAGAACAGTGTCTGGTGTATAGTAAGCTCTCAATAAATGTTTGCTGCTCATATAATTCTAGTAATAATAATAATAATCATTGTATGATAATGCGAAGCATCATCAGGGACAAATAATATCATAAATCTTAAAATGCACGTATCCTTTTCCCTTGCAATCCCACTTTTAGATAATTATCCTAAACAAATAATTATATATTCAATTATGTATGTCCACTGTAACTATGTTTATATAGTGAAAAACTGAAAACAATACATTGATAATATAGACCTACACGTTTTGACAAGAAAATCTTTACAACATATTGCCGAGTGAAAAAAAAAGCACATTATAATTTCTAGTTTTGAAAAATGTGTGTATATATGCTTGGAGAAAAGTGTGGTTGGAATATCGACATATTAGCAGTAGCTATCCCTGAGGTTTTTTTGGTCATTTTTTATACTCATTTCTTTCTCAATGAACAGATATTATTTGTGTAATTTTACACAGTCATTTTAAAAAGTCAAAGCCTGCCAGTGTCTGATCCCTCTCACCTGGCAGCGGGTTTGGACACTAAATGGATGCAGCCCAGATTGTATACAAGGTACTTTACATTCTCCACAGCCACGAGGACAGAATCTCAATTAGAACATCAAGGACTGCCTTCTGCGGCCCCTTGCTGTGTCAGTTCCACCTATGAGCTGCTGTGGATTTGCATAAATTAAATGCCACTGGATAGCTGCCGTTGTCTTGAAAAATGGAATGCAATGGGCATGGGGGAGGGAAGGAGGGAAAACTTGCCTTTGTTTCATGGCACCCTCTTGTTGTTAATGCTCATTCAAGACTGCTTTAACCGCAGCTCAGTTGTGGTTTGCTAATTTCCATGGGTTTGTCTTTCTTTCTTTCTTTCTTTCTTTCTTTCTTTCTTTCTTTCTTTACAACGGGGAAAACAATTTGAGCAGCATTTTCTTTCGTGAGAGGCGCTCCTTAGGAAAGAGATGTTGCACAGCAGGATCACATGCCATGGGCTGTACAAGGGTTTAGAATCACAGAATTTTCAAGTGAGAGGTGCCCCCAGGGACTGTCAGTCCAGTGCTGCCAGCAACCATTACAGTCCATGCCGATGTCGATCTTTTGATAAACAAAGAACTCATGTCCTTTTTGTAGTTTGTATCATGAAAACTATCTTTTTCACATTTTCCCTTTATAATTTTTAAAATTTGTAAATAATTTAAAAATTTGAACCCCATGTTTGTAATATTAAAGGTGCTCTATAGTGTTATGTAAATAATTCTGGTTTTGATATTCTACCCTACTGGGATGGGAATCCGCAATGCCCTCACAAATAGCAAAAATCGTAAGTCTAAGCCAAGCCTCTCTCCCCATAGCCACATCTCACTTTCATTCAGTGAGTCATTGAGCCACTACCATGTTTCAGGAAATGCACAAGCTCATGTTATATGCCCTCCTGTGAAAAGAGAAGCCCCCTAGATCCGATGAAGAAGACTGTGCTTAAGTGTGAGTTGGATTCATCCATCCATCCATCCATCCATCCACCCATCGGTTCATTGAACAAATATTTATTGAGTATCCATTATGTCCCAGGCAACGGTTTAGGTTGTACAGGAAATGGCAGTGAGGTACAGCTTACATTTTCGTGGGGAGAGAAGCAATAAATACATAAAGTTGGGCAGCTAACAGTGCTGTGAAGAAAACAAAGCAGGGTATGGGAGTGCTTCTTTAGACAGGGTGGTCAGGGAAGGCCTCTCTGAGGAGGTGATGTTTGGGCAGACAGCCGAATGGAAGAGACTAGAGCATGATCAGAGACAATTCTAGGGTTGAAATGCATTATAAGTAGTTATCTAGCGTCTATTTCCAGAATTTGCTGGGACTCAGGGCAGAAAGGCTCCCCTGACTTTAGCAGGAGAGAGGACCAGGGTCAGGCAAGCAGTGGGAAACATTTCACAGCCCACATCAGAAACATCCCCTGGGAGCTTGTTAGAAACACAAAATCTCAGATTTCACCCCAGACCTACTGAATCAGAATCTCCAGCTTACCAAGATCTGCAGGTGATTTGCATTCATGTTATCATTTGAGAAGCATGTGTTTAGAAACCATTCAGGACCACCAAAAGAATAGATCTTGAATGATGGTGTTCTGAGTGCTTTGGGTGGGGGTGGGGGGGGGCATTAGTGGTCCTTCCTGGTACCCTTCAAATCACACCATGTACATGGTTACTTTCTTGACCAAAAAGGCTGAAGTTGCGAGTGAAGTGCCCGTCTGCCTCTACAGAACATACTCATCTTTCAAGGCACAACTCAAGCCTTCTCTCCTCAGTGCAGACTTTCCTGACACACCACCCATACCCTCATGGAACTGAACACTCCTCTGTCTTCCTTTTGACTCAGAACTTTTATTTCGTAGCACCAAAACATGTACAGCAGGGTTGAAATGTATATCCAGCAACTCATATGTGCAAAAAGGTTCTCTAGAGTTGAACTGAATTACTTCAGGAACTTCCCACCCTGATGGAGAGCGGGGAGGGAGTGCAGACACACAATTCATTGTGCCAATTGAAACATCTGCCTCTTTGGATAAATGCTTAGTCTTGCATGTTTTAACTTCATTTCCCCTCCTCTTATAAAATGTGATGTCTGGGGGTGGTGGGATTGGGGAGAATGGAGCCTTGGATCCATGCTCATTTTTCCAGATGCTCACTATTCTCTGCTGTGGAGTGGTTGATCAAGAACAATCCCTACAGTCCTGTGAAGGGTGATGTGCAGTGGGTCCCCTCAATCTTTTAGGGACTTCATTGGTTGCATCTCTTGTTGAAATCTATGATTGATTCCAAACATAGGCTACTGGTGGCCAACTGGTCCTCACTGCTCCTTCAAACTCTGGATTTTCTGCATGCCAGTTGCAGACTACGCAGAAACAAAAGTGCTGCAATACGCTCATGCACTTAGATACCTCCCTTCTTTACTGCTCTTCTACCACCTGGATGCCAGATTGCTCCAACACCAAGATGAATGTGGATCTTCTCCAAGGAGGCTTCACATCTTTTCAGTCTGTTCTAAGTGGGAAACGTGCCTCACTGATTATGTGGTTTGTACCAGGCCCCTCTGGTATGTGTCCACTTGTTTCCCTCATTCTCTTCTTTCTTCCACAGTTCCACATCTCCAATCCCAGAAATGCTCTTTGCTCCCTAGGCAGTTGGGAACTTCCTTTACATCCTAGACTGAGGTCTTTTCACCCATGGCTTATAGTAAAACCCTGTGCTTTGCTTCTAATATTAAAGGAAGCTTTTGACATTCGAAAATTCTTTTCTTCCAGGATAAAATCTCACTCTTAAAACTATTGTCTAACAAGGGTTCTTAGCCATTTTGTAACATAGTAGCCCCTTTTAATAGTCTGATGGTATCTATGGACCCCTTCTCAGAATAATGTTTTTAAATAGGTAAAATAAAGTACATCAGATTGTAAAGAAAGTGAATTACATTGAAATGTAGTTATTAAAATATAAAAACAAATTTATGATAGAATAATATCTGTGCTTCGTTAATGCATTAAATGATAAGATCTAGGGGCAGATCTGGTAACCACCATAATTTTTAAGTAATGGTGAGGGTAAACAACATTTTGAGATAGCTATAGCAATATTAATTTGATACAAAAATGTCTCATTTCTATTGGTGATGAAGTCACAGCTATGGCTAATATTACTGTGGTTTAACTGTGGTTAATAAACATAAATGCAAATTTTTGGTGAGAAATTAGTGAAAATTAAGATGAACCTTGTCCTTTTTGTACTTTAACTTCGGATGCCATGTATTAAAAAAAAAACTCATCTATTGAGTAAAAAAACAAAATCTAATCTGACAGTCAAAGCTAAGCAATGATTTTTTGTTGTCCACCCACCCCACCCACTGAAGAGTGGAAACCTACAGTTTCCATGAAACCTGGGGCATCATGACTTCCAGGGAATGAAAGATATGTCAGTTTAATGGTTTAAAAATTATTATGGGGCCCAGCATGGTGGCTCACTCCTGTAATCCTAGCACTCTGGGAGGCCGAGGCAGGAGGATTGCTTGAGGTTAGGAGCTGGAAACCAGCCTAAGCAAGAGTGAGACCTCATCTCTACTAAAAATAGAAAAAAATAGCCAGGCATGGTGACATGCAACTGCAGTCCCAACTACTCGGGAGGCTGAGGCAGGAGGATCACTTGAGCCCAGGAGTTTGAGGTTGCTGTGAGCTAGGCTGATGTCATGACACTCTAGCCCTGGTGGCAAGACTCTGTCTCCAAAAAAAAAAAAAAAAAAAAGAAAACAAAGATTATGGCCATTACATTATTTATTGGCATTACTTTGTTTTCATATCTGTCTCCTGCACTAGACGATAAGCCCCTTAAGAGCAGGGACTGTGTTTTAGTCATCTTTGTCTCTTAGGAGCTAGCCTGCCACATGTCAGCCATTCAATAACCATTCAACAAGTGAATGAGCACACAAACCAGCTTTGCCTGCAAATCTGCAGGACCTAGCAGCCTGCTGAGCCATTTGCCACTCAGCTCCTCTTCATGCTCCAGTGGTTGCAAGCTCCCCATCAAAGACTTGGCCACTCATCTCAGCTCCAATGCATTCCAACCCTCAGCTTTTAGTCCCTCTTCCTTTCAATGCACACACACAGGCACACACACATCACAGAAGAACAAATCATGTAACAAACAGCAACTGTGACAAATCACTAGCACATCCTATACATTTGATACATGACTATGATGTTCCTCCTATGTGCCAGGCTTTGAATATAGAGCTGGGATACAGAGGCCAGTAAACCAGACATGGTTCTCACTCCTCCATCTTGGATCTTATGGTCAAGAGCGGTGCCCTTTGAATTGTGTACTGCACCCCTTGGGTTCATGGAGAGTTTGCAGAGCTTGATATAGGGAGACGAAACCATCAGAGATCTACATCATCTCTTCTATTTTATCGAGACTTTTTAAAAATCTATTTTATATATTGAATTTCATTTTTAGAAAGTATTTCATGGCTAAGAAATGTTTAAAAACGACTGCCCTAGTGGAAGTCCCTGGCAATGACAGTGGTTCTAAGCTCAGCCTCTCAAAGTCACCTTCTTGGAATGGCAAAGGAAGAGTTTGCGTATTCAGGGTTTAATTCCAAGAAAGAAAAGTTTATGTTATCCTTAAAATCTTCAGGGCAGGAGATTTTAGAGGACAAAGTCCCTGTCCCCTTGAATGTCTGAGCATCAGCATCTTTCTGCCCTTGATGGAGGTAGGGGAAGGGGCTAAAGGGAGAGCAACTGTGTGACCTCTGTCTCTAGTTGTGGGCCCCAGCCACAGGACCTACAGGAAGCTGTGGATTTTGCAGAGAATGGAATTTCCCGAGTGGTTATGCCACAGACGCCAAGCTGATGCCTTCTCCCTGGCACCCTGCTTCCCTCTTCTGCCTTTATAAGTGAGATGGCGAGAGAATCAGGAATACAACCTCTTCAAGGCCAAAATGTGGTTAATTCCATTGATGGCTGGAAATCAAGATCAGCATCTTTAATACAGAATAGTGCCTTTTTTAGGCTACCTCGTTTAGATGGAGATGCAAATTGCATTAGAAAAAAAATATGGGGCCCTTGGAGACTGCGTTTGGAAACAGATGAGGCACGTGGTGGGAAAACATTTTCCCCAAGAGTTGCCTTCTCCAGGATTGTATTACTTTGTTTGCTCTTAAAGGCAAATGTGGGATGAAAGAATTTGAATTTGATTGGCTAAGCCATCATCTTCCTTCCCCTGCCACCCCACCCTAAGCCTTGGTAAAGGTCAGACAGTGACGGTGGCCCAGTGTGAATGGTGAGGAATAAGATGGGTGAGGACACAATAGGAGTGAGGCCCAGTGGCTTGTGCATAGTGTGAGAGGAATCAATTGCTTGCTCATTCATTCATTCATTCATTCATTTGATTATTTCCTGAGCATCAACTCAGGACACTTCGCAAGGAGCTGGAAATACAGGGACACAGACACAGTCTTTGCCTTCTTGAAGCATGGACAGATTACCATATCTCTGTAAGTTTTAGTTTCCTCATTTCTAAAATCAGGTCAATGTAAGTATCTTCCTCATGGGGTTGTTGTGAGGACAGAATGAGTTAAAGAATAGGTATGCTCAACTGGGACATTCTGCAAATTCTACATTAAAAACAGATTTTTCTCTACTCACTTACCTGCTTAAAAGCTTATAAATGTTCCAGGCAAAGACATGAGTATTAGGAAATGAGGCAGGACAGGTCTAGAGATTGCTACTATGGCCATGGAATCTATCTATAGGAATTTGTTTCTAGACTTCAACCTGTTAATTTGATCAGACTGTGGCCAGGAATTTATTTCTTCCATTTGTTAAGGGTGCTCAATTTTACAACTCCAGCTGCTTTCTGCTCTGATGAAATTCCAGCCCAGTTAGTGATTTATTTCCTGATTGACTTTGTTCCTCAGCGGCATCATGTCTATACAAAAACTTAGGTCCTGGCTCCACTCAAAAGCCGCAATATTAGTGGAGTTGTTCCCAAGAACAGGGATCCTCCAACCCTAAGGCCCATGGGTCCTCCCGTAGTCAGAGTCAGCTCAATGAGCCTCTTTGTTTCAGGGTCCCTTGTTTTCTTGAGTATATGTTAGGGAACACCCTGAAAGTGGGCTTAGGTGAGCCTCTGCCTTTGATGGCTTATATTTATCCTACAGAAGAAAATTAGATTACATGCTATGCTTAATTCTAAGGCTGGCAGCAATCTTTATAAATATACAGAGGTATCTTTCAGAGGTAACAAAACACTGAGCTGCAATGAACTATCCGTATTTTGAATGTATCTGATTTATATGTTTGAAGATGACTGAAATTGTTGTCTTTGTGGAATTCATACATTAATACATTAAATACACTACGGAATTATACCATAAGCCCCTGTGGAATCATAGCCTTCAGTATAATTTTATAACCTATTTAAAATACCCACTTTGGCTAGGGCTGAAGAGCAAAGCCAGTCAGTTTGGTGGGAAGTCCAAGCTAAGCACTATAGCATGGTGGCTAAGAGCACAGGCTCTGGAGTCAGACTGGCTGCACTGTAAATCCCAGCTTGGCTACTATCCAGCTGTGTGACCTTCAGCAGGTCATTTAAACTCTCTGAGCCTCCATTGATTCACCTCTAGAATGGGGTAATTATAGCAACTGCCTTATCAGGTTGCTGTCAGTGATAAATGAAGAGGGCCTGGCACATAATAATCATGGAAGACTATAGAACTATTTACCTAGATTCTGTGCCCCTTCTTGTAGTGTCCCTCTCTATGGAATGGTAACACATCTCTGTCCTTTTGAATGCAGACTTGGTCACATGATTTTCTTTGACTAATGACATATGAGCAAAAAATGATATGTGTTATATTCAGGCAGAGGCTTTAAGAGCCAGTGTATGGTTTTCATATACCCTCTTTCCTCTGCTATTAGCTGCAATGTTCCAGGTAGACGTTGATCTATGAGGACTGTCCGGAAAGTATGCTGCCATTATTATATAACGAGAATGGTTTGCGTGACATTGATGTAACCTGGCAACCAAGGTGACTAGAATGCACATGCGTGAACAATGATGCCTTCACTGTACTAGTCAGTGGGGCTCTTAGAGGCTGTGGAGTGAGCACGTGTATTGTGTGGCCATCACATTCAAAACGACTGAGCAAGTAAGCAACAAATCTGCATCAAATTTTGCCTTAAGCTTGAACATTCCTCTTCAGAAACTATTCAGGCGATTCGGAAGGCTTTTGGGGATGATGTGATGAGAGCAGCACAAATAAAAGTGTGGCACAAATGCTTCAAAGATGATCAAGAATCTGTTGAAAGTGATCCATGTTCTGGAAGGACTGCAACAAGCAGAACTGAGAATGCTGAATGTGTACGAGTTAGGTTAAGAGACGCTGGGAGAACTGTGTGAGGTCCCAAGGGGCCTACTTTGAAGGGGATTGAGGTGTCATTGTCTTATGTACAGCATTTCTTGTATCTCCTATCTTCTTCAGTAAATGTCTATATTTTTCACATTACATGGCTGAATACTTTCTGGACAGACCTCGTATTAGCCTGCATCCTAGAGTGAAGATAGTATGGAACAGAGGCTAACCAAGCCACAAGAGACATACAGCATGAATGAGAAATAAACCCTTGTGGTTCACAACTGAGATTTTAGATTTATTTGTTACTGCAGCACAACCTCACCTATCTTCACCAATAGAAGAAGTATTAAGTAAATATAAACTCTTATTATTAAGTGGAATCTCCCTCTCGTTCTACATAAAATCCTAATACCTCACGTTAGTGCAAATTTTAGTAATTCAGCTGGCTGCTTTATCTCCACCAATGGTTTTCAAACCTGTGCAATGATGAAGCCACCTTTTCAAATAAAGTTCCGTATCGGACCTCAATTTATAAATCAGATAAAAGCAGTAGTTTACTGATATAAATTTATTTACTAGCCCAGATACATATCTACTTGTAAAAATTAATAAATATAACTATTTTGATAAACACAAATATTTGAAATTGGGAGTTATGATGCAGTTGTATCCATTCATTTCTTAATTTGCTTTGATTGCACAGTGGTAAGAATATTTTGATCCTCACAGATAAGTATTTGCAAATGGCAATAGTTTTTATTCCCTCATTTGATAACATACTGTGGAATTATGGTATATTCTTGGATTAAACTCAATGACAAGTGAAGTTTGAGTCTTGCACAAAAATGAATCTACTGAGTATCACAAGCTAAAGCACTTGTTGGTCTTCAATGTGTTAAAATGTGACATCTATAACATTTTTGAGCATTTGCATTGTTTTAGTTTCATGTTCTTCAGTTAAAAATTTCAAGTTGTTGTAAAATATTTTTAAATGATATCCAAATGGGTTTTAGAGCCCCCAGGCCATTTTTTCAGAGTACTTGGAAGGAAACAAAACATTTACAACATCCGTGTTTTTCAAGTATTACTTATTGGCATACCACCTTCACTATTTTTGCTATATACATAAACCACCTATCCTATTATTCACTCAATACTTTTCATCAGATTGACTCACTTTTTTAACAAAATAGCCTCTCAAGAGATCCATTGTACAACATGGTGATTATAGTTAATAACAATGTATTATATATTTGAAAATTGCTGAGAATAGGTTTTAAGTGTTCTCATCACAAAAAATAAGTATGTGATCATATGCTAATTAGCTTGATTTAGCCATTTCGTAATATTTATCAAAACATCATGTTGCAAATCAGAAATATACATAATTTTTGTCAACTAAAAAGTGGAGCTTCATCCTAAGCAATAATATTTCTGAAATAATAGGCTTGATATTTTAATATTATAGTAGTATTTTTCTAATACATGTTAAAATAAATATATATATTTTTAAATTTTACAGTTGGTCTGTTTACCAGCTTCTATTCTGTATTTGCTGGTGGTTATAAATACCACAATTATAGAAATTATTGACCGCAATCCAAGGAAATCTGTTTGATTCTGTTTTTTATATGAGTATGTGATAATTTTAAAAAATCCTGAATTACTCTAATTAACACCTTGATTTAGTATCACATGGAAACAGCCTAACATTGTTATATTTTATTCATACTTTTCCAGAAAAATCACTAGCGCATGAAGGGGGAGACAGCTTTGCATGTGGAATGGGGCATGAGAGTTATTAGGGTAACTCAGGGCTCCCTGCTAAGCTTCAAGCTACATTCCTAAAGGGAGTTCACAGAGAAATTATGTGGTAGCAGTAAAGGACTTAATCTAAGAAAGTAAATTTGTCTGTAAGAATTTAAATTGTAGATTTTTCAGACTAGCAAGAAAGCAGGGCTGTCATCGGTACATTACAGAGCTACATTGATTCTTTGGGTGCTTAAGGACAGTGGGTGGCATCAGAGGCTTCTGAGATAAGGGATGCATTGAATAGTGGGGAGCAAAAAGGCAGAAAGTACCTCCATTATAATTTGACTTAAATGATAATATCCACTGATGTTTCAAAACTTTTTCTCCTGTTTCTGACAGACCTAGACAATTGACAGTGTCTAAGGAAAACTATAAAGGGGGCAAATGTGAAGTCGGTGAGCAACAGAAAATCTTCTAGAAATATCCTGAGGAAAAAAAGGCCAGTCCACATTAATGTCTCACGGACTTATAGCATGAGTCCTCTTCAGTAAATACTCATAAACATCAGATGCTCTTTTGTCTAGCTCCACAACAGAGCAACAGCAGACAACAACTGAAGAACAACTTGGAAATCCAATGGTTGGCTAATTATTTGGTTACCTTCTTCCTTTGCACTGTAAAACAGCCTGGGTTTGACTCTACCATTGGAAAGTCTCTTGCCACTTGTGACACTTGATGAAATGACATTGCAACCTGATTGTCATTGACTACTTAAACCTCCCTCCATCACTGATGCATAAGAATCCATCAGGCCAGGTGGCCAAACAAGAATATTTTGCTGTGACTTTCCGAGACCAAGATTCTGAACCAAGAATCAAGAGAGAAGGTAACCTTGATCTTGTCACTTCAGCTTCTCCTGGCTTGGTCATTTTGGTTTAGGTCAAAAATGTTTGACCAAACACAATGAGATAAGAGAATTCTGAAGACCTTCTAGTGTTTTGGTCACTAGGTCCTCCAGGAGGTGACTTTGTCTTCCCAAATGTGCCACTCTTATGTAGAGTGGGAGTTCCATGAACATAGGCTGAAGAACTTAGCAAAAAAGCAATACTCACCTTCTCGCATATGGCACCAGGAGACTGAACCAGAATGCTCATTGCAGCATTGTTTGAAATAATGTAAGAATGGAATCAGCCTAAGAAATTATCCATGGGAGAATGAATAAATAAAATGAGGTATATTCTTACAATGGAAGACTATAACAGTGCATACAAATAAATTTGAAGTACATGTATCAATCGTGGATCCAAGTTGAAAACACACTTACAGTTATTATATCCTTGATATAAAGGATGACAACATGTAAAGCAATATTGCATATTGTTTAGGGATACATTCATAGGTATACATTTATATGTAGTAACTATACAAACAAAGGACACAACCATCTTCAAGACAGAGGTTATCTCTGGGAAAAAAGAGAGGAAAATGAGATCAGGGAGGGATATAAAAAAGGCTTTGACTATATCTATAATATTTTATTTATTAAGCTGGATGGTAAATACATAAGTGATTATTATATTTTTATCTATATCATTTAGATATATTTCATATTTTTTGTAAATTATAAGTATTATCCAAATTTTCTCATTTTAACAGCCCATCTACAGTGGCCCACCAAGTTTCAATGGTCACTTACATGAACTGAGCTGTTCCACACTCTGAGAGCTGGAAGTCGTACAGACCAACAAACTTGTGCTGACCCCAGAACGGACAGGTCATTCAGTGCTTCACCCTCAAAAGCGAGCTTTATATTGTAAACTTTGTGGGAGGTAGAAGCCATTACCACCTTATAACTGGATTAGACAGTCCCTTATCAGGGCCTTGAGGGGGTAGGACTGAGGACATGTTGGTTGACTTGGGGAGGACAAAGGTAATTCTAGAGCAGTGGCCAGTAACTTTTTTTTTTAAAATGAGGACCAACTTAGGAAAAATTTAAATGTCTGTGAGACACCTTTTCCCTAATATTTGAAATGAAGAGATCTTTATTGGGTTTTAACTTGGATTATTCACATTATAGAGTAAAATAAGTAAAATAATGCCAATGAGATCATTGATTGGTTCTGTCACTAAAACCTTAATATCCAGCCACATTTGAGGGATAGCTACCCAGAGGTGCCTTTCTAATATTTCATCTTCAAATTAGATTGTAGGTGTGTCACAAAGTTGGGCAGCCATATGAGGCCTGTGTTTTGATGGGCAGCTCATCATACTTCTGGAGCAGAGGATGACAAACTATAGTTCATGGACCAATCAGGTCATGGTCTGCTTCTTTTCTTTTTTCTTTTCTTTTCTTTTCTTTTCTTTTCTTTTCTTTTCTTTTCTTTTCTTTTCTTTTCTTTTCTTTTCTCTTCCTTCCTTCTTCTTTCTTTCTTCTTTCTTCATAGTCTGCTTTTGAAAATAGAGTTTTACTGGAATGCAGCCACACTCATTCATTTATATGTTGTCTATGATTTCTTTTGCACTGCAGCGACAGAGTTGAGTAGCTGTGAGAGAGATCCCCTGGCCTACAAAGACAAATGTTTATGATCTGGCTCATTTCAAAAACTTTATCAATGCCTGGACTAGAGTATGAGGGACTGATCAGCAGGACGAGGCTGTTCAGGGGCAGTGGAGGCACTGGAGCCCAGGCAGGAGAAGGAAGAGGCAGAGGAAAATGCAGGTCCAAGTCAGTCCATTTCCCCAATCTACCACCAGCCAGTTCTATGTTATTCAACCCATTTTCTTCCATGACCCATCGAATGTAGCCACCAGCTACTGTCTTTCCTTCTAGTGCCTCCAGACCTGTGCAAATCCAAATCCATTAATTACCAGACTCTAATATCCCCCCACTTCTCAAATCTGCTCCTCAACTTGTCTTTACCATCTCAGTTGCTGGCCATTGATCTTTCCGATTGCTTAGGCTAAAAGCCTTGCAGTCATTTTTTACTTCTAATTTTCTTTCTTTTCATTTTTTAAAAATTTATAAATTGATGAATTATAAGTGTATGTATTTATTGGGTACAAAGTGATGTTATGATATCTGAATACAATGTGGAATAATTAAATCAAGCTTCTGGAATGACCAATACAATGTGGAATAATTAAATCAAGCTTCTGGAACGACCAATTAGCCTCTGGAGGTGCCCCATCTTCCTCCCTCTCCACTTTCCTTCCCTTCAGGCAGGGAGATTAGGACTCCATTTTCTTCTTTGGTACACTCTGCTTTATTCAGGGCAGGGCAGTTGGTTTCTTTTTTTGATTCCATGTGACCAGGCCCCCTCTAGTGAGCTGCCTGAGAACATTTCAGTAGTGTGGTGGCAAGGGCAGTGACAGCAGTGTTGGCAGACAGCTCATTAGGTACAACAAACTCTTTCTGCTGGAACCTCATCTTTCAGCCCCCGGCTCCTCTCAGTCAAAAGGAGCAGTCTCTCTTTTGTTTACCCCAAGCCACAGTTCGTGTGGATAAAAGAAGCTGTGGCAGCTTGAAGTTGAGGCCAGCACTGAGGGATGGAACAGGCTTAAAATAGCTCTGTGGGGCCATAAACTCTTAATGATCCAATCTTTCAGCAGCCCTGGGACGCTGGAGCAAATCCAGCTCAAACTCTCCCCAACTTTGGTTGCCAACCTCACTGAGACAGTGGTCTCTTTGTTCCTCTTATCAGCCTGAATAATTATGCTGTGATAAGTGGGCCCTTTCACCATTTCCTTCTTTTAAAAGGCTCCTGGGAGAATGAGTAGGCCAGATGGGCACAAAGGATCTGCTCCGTCTTTCCCACCTCAGAGCTGGCCTTGCCCTTCAGGAATGATTGATTTCAAATGCAGAGGCTGTGTTCAGGAGATGTTCCGGAGGCACTGGGTCTCTCTCTCTCACTGAGGTTTTTTACTGCCCAGCTCATCACCACCACTTACTGAGGAGATTGGTTAAGGAGGCTGATATCTTAGAACCACAGGAACCAGAAAGATCATCAAGATGCCATGCTGACCATTCTCCTGCTTCCAGACGGGGGTAAGCCTAGATGGGCAAAAATTTTCTCCTATTTGGTACTATTAAAAAATATTTTTGGCAATAGTGATTGTACAACCTGCTCTACCCCTCCCTTTGCTGAGAATTAAAGTGTTGCTTCCCTCCAAGAACAAGAATTTCAAGCCCATTAGAGGTAAGTATGGTAGCTCCACTTCTGAAAGTCAATGTAAGGTCACCTCTAAGCATGTGAACATCTCAACTAAAGGCCTGAACTTTGAACCCTGCTGGATGACAATCATATCACAAAGTCAGGGTACCACGGGCATTCCCTTTTGCATATACTTACTTTGGCAGAGATTTGGAGCCCTTGTTTTCATGTCACCTAGAGGATGGTATTTCATTTATTTGTTCACTCATTAATTCACTCAACACATGTTTATTAAGCACCTACTATATGTCAGGAATATTGCTAGGGACTAAGAGTTCAGTTGTAAAGACAGACATGGTTCCTACCCTCAAATTGTTTACTAAGGAAGACAGATGGTCATTAAGCATACCCAAATTGTACATTTCCTACTGTGATAAATTAAAGAGAGGTGCTAAGAAAGTAATTCTTAAGCTGAGCCCTGAAAGATCAGCAGGCATTAAGTAAATGAAGAGAATAGGAAGAGTATCCCAAGCAGAGAAAACAACCTGAATAGAGGGCCTGTGATAGTGGGCAAGCATGGCAAGAATGAGAAATTGGAAGAAGCTGTGTCTGGAGTCCATAGAGCCATGGGATTAATGAGGCCCAAGATAAGGTGGCAGTGATATAGGGCAAGGTGAAAGGCTGTGGCAGTCAGTCCCTGAGATGGCCCCCAATCATTTCTATCTCTTAGGATTTGAACTCTTGTGTAATTCTTCTTTTTATAGAGCAGACTTAATGATTCATTTCTAAGAAATAGAATATGGCAAAAGTGATGGTATGTTACTTCTGAGATTAGGTTATAAAAAAACTCTGGCTTCCATATTGGACTCTCTCTCTCTCTCTCTTTTAGGTCACTCACTCTGGGATAAGCCACTCCTATTTATGAGGCAGCTCTATGGAGAGAAACAAGTGAGTGATCTTGGAAGCAGATCTTCTGAAGCCTGCTAACAGCCACGTCAGTGAGCATGGTAGCAGATCCTCCCCCAGTTGAGCCTTCAGATGACTGCATCCCTGCTGACACCTTGATTGCAGCCTCATGAGAGTCTCTGAACTGGACCCACTCAGTTAACTTGTTCCTGAATTCACAGTCCCTAGAAATTTTGAGGTAGTTAATGCTTGTTGTTTGTAGCTACTATGTTTTGGGGTAACTTGCTACATAGCAATAGATAACTAATGCAGGAGCTGAACAGGTACGGCCTTATAGGTCATAATGAAAAGAAAAGCTCTAGAGGTGAGGTTGTAGGTACTATCTTTTGTCCCAGAGTAGGTTAGGTCCAAACGTGGCTGATATTGGGAGGGGAATATCATCTGCCTTCTGGCTCCACTTGGCTTTAAGTTGATGTTATAAATGTTCATAGTGTTAACAGATAGTAATATGGTCAAGGGGAGATGGCTTGTCTGGGTATAGACAGTTTGGAATGGGTGAGTTAGGCTTGGAAAACCAAACATTTTCCAAAGTTCTTCACATCTTTCCAAACTATTCCTTCTGGATAGTCCTCAAGACTTATAGAAAACTTCATTAGATAAGGCACACATATCCATCATGTCAATAAACAGATGTTCATTTTATTTCCTTTGGGTTCAATTAAATAGAGTAATTGATTTAGCAGCAGCTATGCACCATTAATAAAGCCTCCCTGTGACATCTTCTTTGTATAGCTCTATAATCCTACATTAGGCCATTTTAAAGTATCTCAAAAGCCCTTTGAATCTCAGAGCAGATAGAAATCAAAGCATAGTACATGCAAATGACTTGCAAAATGACACAGGCTGTGTCCATAATCATATTGTAGAGCCCGAGATCTCTGACTACGTATCCAGAACATTGTTCTCCAGATATTATCATTATTATCCTTGCCTCTCCTAAATTCCTTAATCATAAGTGTGATTTTTATAAGCAGCAAATGAAACACAAAGGTTGGTTTAACAGCGTAAAGTCACCTTCGAAAATGACTAGAAAAATGCTTTCTCCCAAGCATTCTACAGATTCAATGCAATCCCAACAATACTTTTGCAGAAACAGAAAAATCCATCCAAAAATTCAATCCCAAGGGACCCTGAATAGCCAAAACAATCTTGAAAAATAAGAACAAAGAAGGCGCACACTTCCCAATTTCAAAACTTACTGCAAAGCTAGAGTAATCAAAACAATATGGTACTGGCATAAAGACAGACATATAGACCAATGGAATAGAATAGAGAGCCCAGAAATAAACCCATAGGGTCAAATGATTTTTGACAAAAGTGTCAAGACCATTCAATGGGGAAGGGACATTCTCTTTAACAAATGGTGCTGGGAAAACTGGATATCCACTTGCAAAAGAATGAAGATGGAGCTTCATTTTATACCATATACAAAAATTAACTTAAAATGGGTCTAAGACTTAAACATAAGAGTTAAAACTATACAACTCTTAGCAGAAAACATATAGGGAAATTCTCATGACATTGGATTTGGCAATGATTTCTTAGGTATAACATCAAAAGCACAGGTGACAAAAGAAAAAATAAATTGGACTTCATCAAAATTTAAAACTTTTGTGAATCAAAGAATGCTATCAACAGAATTAAAAGGCAACCCATGGAATGAGAGAAAATGTTTGCAAATCATATACTGATAAGCGGTTAGTATCCAGAATATATAAAGAACTCTTACAACTCAACAACCAAAAAATAAGCAACCCAATTTAAAAAGGAGCAAAGAATTTGAATTGATATTTCTCCAAAGAAGATATGAAGATGTCAAATAAGCACATGAAAAGCTACTCAGCATCACTAATCATTAGGGAAATGCAAATCAAAACTACAGTGAGGTACCACCTCACACTGATTTAGATGGCTATTACTATTATTAAAACAAACAAACCAAAAACCCCAGAAAATAACAAGCATTGGCAAGGATGTGGAGAAACTGGAACCCTTCTGTGCTGTTGTTGGGAATATAAAATGATACAGCCACTGTGGAAAACAGTATGGTGGTTCCTCAAAAAAAATTAAACATAAAATTATATGACGGAGCAATTCCATTTCTAGGCATATACCTAAAAGATATAAAAGCAGAGACTTTAAAAGATATCTGTACACCATTGTTCATAGCAGCATTACTCACAATAGCCAAAAGGAGAAAACAACTCAAATGTCCATCAGTTGATAAGTAGATAATAAACTGTGATCTAGACAAAGAATGGAATATTATTCAGCCTTAAAAAGGAATGAGATTCTGATACATGCTACAGCATGGATGAACCTTGAAAACATTATGCTAAGTGAAATAAGCCAGACACAAAAGAATAGATATTGCATGATTCCACTTATATGAGGTACTTAGAGTAGTCAAATTCATCCAGAAAGCAGAATAGTGGTTGACAGGGCTTGGGAGGAGGAGGAAGTGGAGAGTTATTGTTTTATGGGTACAGAGATTCAGTCTGGTATGATGAAAATGTTCTGGAGATGGATGGTAATGACGGTTGCACAACAATCGTCAGTACTTAATGCCACTGAACTGCAAACTTAAAAATGGTTAAAATGACAAATTTTGTGTTATGTATATTTTACCACAATAAAAATCTTAAAAATGCTTTCTGTCTGCAAAAATGTTTCCCAGTCTGTCACATTTGCATTGGCGTCATCCCAATTTCCCACTGCCCAGGATTAAGTAGCCTCCTTCCAATTTCAGCCCTGGCTCAATCAGCTAAATTGCCATGACACCAAGCCACTGGAAAGAATTTCTTTGTAGGGATAAATTTCCCAGAGATTGGAATGTCCCTGGTGATGCCACCATGAATCAGACAGGGTCCTGCAGTCTCTCGGCAGGCCAAAGAATTCCTGAATATGCCTGGCAAATCTCCCTTCCTCCCCACATCCATTTCATTTCCCATGAAAATATTCATTGTTATCACTTATATGGCATTTTGGAATTTACAAAGCACCTTCTCACATAAATTTTTACATTTGATAAATCCAACAACGATAAAGCTGAATATTTTGTTACTCCATTTTACAGATGAGGAAACTGAGATTCCAGTTTTCCAAATGACTTGCCCAAGTTCTCATAGCTACTGAGTGGCAGAACAAGGACTTCTTGAACACTCACCTCTATCCTGATAGCCCTCCCTATTTGGTTGTCTCACAGGCAGGTGCAATCAGCATGTTCGATACTGACCACGTCAACTCTTCCCAACTTGCTTGTCTCCAGTGCTCCCCATCTTAGTGAATGGCACCAACATTCTGTCCACGGCAGAAACTTAGGAGTCATCGTTGATGCCCTCCCTTCTCTTTCACTTTCCATAGCCAATCTGTCACCAACTCCATGCATTCTATTTCCTAAATCATTTTTTTTTCTTAACTCATTCAGTTCCCTCCACTGCCAGCTCTCTAGTCCAGTCCACCATCTTCTCTCATCTGGCCTCCTGCAGTAACTTCCCAAATGATCTCCTTGCCTCCAGTCTTGCCTCTTTACAATCCATTTCTATAGATTATCCAGGTCAATCTTTGCAAAATGAAGTCTGATTATGTTTCATCTGTGGTTTTTGTTTGTGTTGTTGGTAGTAAAGCCTTTTTATAAAAATAAATATTTTTAAAACCCATATACATGTGTATATACATATACACACACAGTAATATAGTCATGTCGCTTAACAGTGGGGATGCATTCTGAGAAGTGCATTGTTAGGTGATTTCTTCATTTTGTGACATCGTAGAGTGATACTTACACAAACCTAGATGGTCTAGCCTACTACACACCTAGGCTATATGGTATAGACTATTGCTTCTAGGCTACAAACCTGTACAGCATGTGACTGTACTGAATACTGTAGGTAATTGTAACACAGTGGTAAGTATTTGTGTATCTAAACATAAAAAGGTAAAATATAAAATTTAATAAATGATATACCTCTATAGGGCACTTACGATAAAGCTTGCAGGATTGATTGGAAGTTGCTCTGGGTGAGTCAGAGAGTGAGTGGTCAATGAATGTGAAGGCCTAGGACATTACTGTACACTGTAGACTTTATAATCACTGCACACTTAGGATACACTAAATTTATAAAAAATATTTTTCTTCCTTCAATAATAAATTAACTTTAGCTTACTGTAACTTTTTAATTAATGTTTTGATTCTTTTGTAATAAACTTAACTCAAAACACAAACATATATAGAGCTGTATAAAAATATTTTTTCTCTTTATATTCTTACTCTGTAAGATTTTTTTCTATTTTCTATTTTTTTTTTTTTTGAGACAGTCTTGCTCTGTTGCCTGGGCTAGAGTGCCGTGGCTTCAGCCTAGCTCACAGCAACCTCAAACTCCTGGGCTGAAGCGATCCTCCCGCCTTGGCCTCCCAGGGTGTAAGGATTACAGGTGTGAGCCACTGTCCCCAGACTCTTTTTTCTATTTTTTAAATTTTTATTTTGTTTTACTTATTAAACATTTTTGCTAAAAATTAAGACACAAATGCATTATCCTAGGCCCACCCAGGGTCAGGATCATCAATATCACTGTCTTCCACTTCCACATGTTGTCTCACTAGAAGATCTTCACGTGTGATAACATGCATGGAGATGTCATTTCCTACGATAACAACGCCTTCTTCTATAATACTTTCAGAAGGACCTGCCTGAGGTGGTTTCACAGTTAACTCTTTTTTAAAAGTAGAAGGAGTATACTCTAATATAACAATAAAAGTATAGTATAGTAAATACATAACCAAGTAACATAGTTGTTTATTATCATTAAGAATTATGTACTGTACATAATTATATGTGCCATACTTTTCTACAACTGACAGCGCAGTACGTTTGTTTGCACCAGTGTTACCACCAACATGAGTAATGCATTCTGCTATGGCATTACAACAGCTACGGCGTCACTAGGGAATAGGAATTTTTCAGCTCCATTATAATCTTATGGGACCACTGTAATACATGGAGTTCATTGTTGACCAAAATGTAGCTATACAGTGCATGATCGTTTATGTATATATGTGTGTTATGTGTGTGTGTACATACATACATATATGTGTGTGTGTATATATACACATATATATATACATATATATATATATATATATATATAAAACAAATAAAAGCAGAAGTGTTCCTATTGAAGTGAGGGTCAGACGCCTGGATCCCTGAATATTTTGTATCTCCCAGTTTTCCTGAGGCACCAAGGATTCTGCAGAGCAAAGGTTAAAAACCACTAATACCACAGGATAAAGCTTCTTAGCATAGCCTAAGAAGTTAATCCTGATTAGGCTCTTGCTTACCTCTCTATCCCCATTCCTCACTCCTGCTACTCTTCCCCTCTGCATTAGTTAGGATAGGCTAGCTTACGGTGCAGTAACAAATGAACAAACCTCATAACTTAGTGGTATAAAATAACAAAAAGTTTCTTTCTCATTCGTTCTGCTTGTCTATTGCCAGGCAACAGGGGACTCTGCTCCACCTCGTCTTCATTCTGGGACGAAGGCTGATGGGACCTGTCACCCACTGCCTATCACCATGGCAGTGGGAAGATAGCCTCATGGCTCTTACTCCGGCAATTAAATGCTCAGACTGAAAATGACTGGCATGATTTCTGCTCACAATTCATCGGCCATTCCTGGACACAAGGAGAACCAGGAAGTGCAATCTTATCAGTGCTCAGAACAATGGGGTGGGACAGTTAGTGGAATATTTGGCAAAAAGCACTACTAGCACATCTTCCTGTCCTCATTTTAAGCCACAGTGAGCTACCTATAATTTTTTGGAATGTGCACACAGCTATCTTTTCTATTCCTCTTCCCTAGTCCTTCTGGCAAGCTTCCGTTTGGTCTTCTATTTCAGTTCAAGCAATATGCCTATGAGGAGCCTTCTTCCTGCCTCATCTACTCCTGTTCATCCCTTCCCAGACCAGGTCAGGCGGTCCTCGCTGTGCTTCCTTCCAGCATAAACCTTATTACAGTCTCTGAATAGAACTGCTTATACAATGGTTCTCTTCACCTCCAACATTGGGCATTGATTAATGTCAGAGACTGTGACCCCAGTGCCTAGAGAGCTTTTTGGCACATTGTAGCTGCCTCATAAGGGTGGAATAAGTGAATGTTTAGAGCTTCATCTCCTTGGTCCTAAGCCTTTGCCCATTTGACACATCAAACTGCCTGGGCCAGAGAAGGAGATGAAGCTGAAACCTGCTCCGCACTATGGACTACAAGGATCTGAAATAAGCCAAGAAAGGGATGATATGGCATTTGAAACTTGAGCTTCATTTCTGAACTGATCCTGGGACATATGCTTCCTTAGGTGTGTTAACTGGGGCTCATGAGGAAAAAATGGCTATTTAGACAGTTTTATGTTCAATAAGTGAAGAAAGCCATGGAATTCAGACTTCATCTTCAACAAGCTTAGTTAAGGAGTTTTTAGCAGCCAGAAGATATATGATTTGGGAGGTAGAGCTGAAACTGATGTTCTGAACTCTTGTTGTCTTAGGTTTCAGAATTTTCTTTGCAAATTGGACATTAGACATCCTGATTGTGCTTGCTTTTGGCTGGTTTTGGGGATGTGCAGCTCAGGGCATTTGTTTGGGCATCTCTATTAGTACTCAATTTGCTTCTTTAGTAACAAAGTGCTCACTGCCAAGGGCAGCACTGGGAAAAGTGAAATCTGAGAAGACATGCTTAAACTCGTAAGTTATTAGAGAAATGCAAGTGTAATTAAGCAGCTCTCTGACTGGCAAAAATTAAAAAGCTGATAATGCTAAGTGTTGATGAGAACATGGGGACACAGGACCCTTATGTTCTACATAATATAGACTGGTTCAGCTATGCTGGAGAACAATTTGGCACTACTCCATTCACTCAATGAATATTTATTGAGCGACATCCATGTGCTAAGCACTGTTTTAAGTGCTTAGGGTATAAGCAGTGAACAAAACAAACAGAAATCCCTAGGGGAGACAAACAATAAGGATAAGTAATAAGATAATAAAGATAAAAATAAAATATATAATTTATTAGATAGCTGTAAGTACTAAGGAGAGAAATTAAAGCACGAAAGAGTATTTGAGATGTTACATGGGAGTTGAAATTGAAAAAAAGAGTGGCCAAGGACAGTCACACTGGCTTGAGGGTCATATGACTAGCTTAGTCACATGAAATATACACATATCCTATGTCCCAACGATTCTGTTCTTGAGTATATATAGCCAGGAAAATCCTCACACAAGACCACAGGGGGACAAGTATGAAGATGTTCATGACAGTATTACTTGTGCAGGCGGAAGGTAGCAGAATCTCAGTGAGGGCTGGGCGCGGTGGCTCACACCTGTAATCCTAGCACTCTGGGAGGCCGAGGCGGGATTATCGTTTGAGCTCAGCAGTCTGAAACCAGCCTGAGCAAGAGCGAGATCCCGTCTCTACTAAAAATAGAAAGAAATTAGCTGGACAACTAAAGATATATATAGAAAAAATTAGCAGGGCATGGTGGCGCATGCCTGTAGTCCCAGCTACTCGGGAGGCTGAGGCAGGAGGATCGCTTGAGCCCAGGAGTTTGAGGTTGCTGTGAGCTAGGCTGACACCATGGCACTCTAGCCCAGGTGACAGAGTGAGACTCTGTCTCAAAAAAAAGAAAAAAAAAAGAATCTCCGTGGGAACTCTTGACAGGATAGGTAAAACGTGATAGATGCATGCCATGCGGTATTATGCAACAATTAGAATCAACAGATTAAATATATGCACAGCAACATGGATTAATCTAAAAATATAATGCTGAAAGAACTAAGAAACAGATGAGATATATAATATAGCACTACATATATAGATTAAGAATACATGCATACAAAACAATACACAGTTTGAAAGAATGCATTCAAACCAAAAAAATCCCTACATATTAAATATATTAGGAAGGCTGTGAGGATGGGAGAAAGGAGGGGAATGGAGGAATGAGAGTGGATGATGGGCTTCAAAATAAGATAAGGTGAACACAACCCAATATATAGATTTGGTGTTTAGAAAATACAGATTTCTACAACCTAAGAGTCAAGTGTCTCTAACACTATGCAACAGTACATACTTATTCAATTTATTTGATTCACCTGGGCTTCAGTTTTCTCAGACACAAAATGATAACAATATTTGCAGTCTTGCTGCAAACTAGTATAACCTCTTTGTAAATTAATATGGAGATAACTCAAAGAACTCAAAGTAGAACTACCATTTGATCCAGCAATTCCACTACTGGGTATTTACCTAAAGGAAAAAAAGACATTCTATTGAAAAAGACATCTGTGCTCGGATGTTCATATCAGCACAATTCACAATTGCAAAGATGTGGAAACAATCCAAGTGTCCATCAATACCTGAGTGGATTAATAAAATGTGGTATATGTATACCATGGAGTTCTACTCAGCCACAAGAAACAATGGTGATCTAGCACCTCTTGTATTATCCTGGATGGAGCTGGAGCCCATTCTCCTAGGTGAAGTATCACAAGAATGAAAAACAAGTACCACATGTACTCACCATTAAATTGGTACTAATTGATCAACACTTATGTGCACATATGGAAGTAACATTCATAGGGCGTCAGGCAGGTGAGGGGAGGAGGAGGGGATGGGTAAATTGACACCTAATGTGTATGTCACACGATGTCTGGGGGTTAGGCACGCTTGTAGCTCCAACTTCGGTGGTGTAAAGGCAATATACATAACCAAAGCGTTTGTACCCCAGTACCCTCGTAATATTCTGAAATAAAAAAAATATATAAAAATGCCATATTTGGTAAAACTTAAAATGCATACACATCTGTTTATAACACACACATATGTATATAAGCATATGCATAGGCATACATTTGCATGTACACAAATGTATATGTAAACATGGTTTTTTAAAACTTACGTCTTTTGCTTGGCATTTCAGTTTTTTTAATTTCCTAAGATCTCAATCATCTGTCACTTTGCAGGAGTGGATTGGTTTCTTAATGTACTCCTACGGGCTTATTACATTTTATTTGCTGCTGTTGAAACCCTGACTTATTTTCTCTTGAGGCTGGGAGTGAATGTAAATATAAAATATTAAATATCAACAGGAAAAATGGCTCCCATCCTCTGCAGATTTCAATATGTACTTTTATTTATTTTGTTTGATTTCTAATTCCGTTAACTTTCATGTTTTAACTCATTCTATCAGGAATTAGATTTCATCTAAACATAAAATTTCTGTGAATGTTTATAACTAATTGAGCTTTGTCTTTCCCAGCCTCCAAGTTGTACTCTCTAGTGTGAGTGCATTTGCATCTGAATAAATGTCAGCAAACAAACAAAAATATATTTGCTGTCTTGGTCACCTGTCAGGGTTATTGCAAGGCTCTACTGTGCTAATGGACGTGAAAGGGTTTAGACAAGTTTAAAGTTAAAACACTTATTTAATATTAGCACCAATAATTGTTGCACAATAGACATTTGTTGTTTGCCTTCCCATCACGCATTTCCACTTTCTCCCTTCCGAACAAACCTGATTCCCATTCGGGGATACATACAGTTTTGAGGCAGCTGACTCACAGAACACATAGGCTAGTATTAGCCAGGTACTCATTCCAACCCCTAATCACAGAGATGGATTTGGGGTGTGCATATGACCCAAGCTTTTCAAACCAGACTGAATCTTAAGACTTTGGCCGGGAATACTGGGATAAATGCTTTTGTTTGACATGAATGGGGTAGTATAGCCCTGGTAGTAGCAGCCAAATCCCTCTTTAAACCAAGATGATAGAATCAACCTGAGAATGGAGTCTTCATCAAGGAAGTGGAGCTGAAAAATACAGAAAGAGAGAAAGAGACAGGGTAAGCAGAATAAAGCTCATCTGAAGCTAGGTTTTCCCCTGAACTATGCAGCTACATTGACCAATAAGTCCCTTTTTTTTTTTTTTTGGTTAAGACAATTTGGGGCAGCTCTTCAGTGAATTGCAAACAAAGAATTCTATCCCAAATGATGCATTGTTCTTGTTTATTTTTATCTGGTTCTTACAAATGAACAAGAAACCTTTTAAAATATAGCAAGGCACCAAGCAAAATGGGTGGGTTGCATTGGAACAGTTCTCCACACTGGATGGAAATGTTCCCCTAGAAAGTGCCCTGAAATGGATTGTTCAAGGTTTTCAGCAGTTCTATACCATAAATGATGTCAGCTGTTCCTATTCTGAAAGAGGAAAAAAGATATCCGCTTTCATACATTTGTTTCCTGATCTGTAGTTGACAGAGAAAGAACCTGGAAATAAAATTGTTGCAGGTGGCTGATGATCCTGATCCGTTAGCCACGTGTGATGAAATAAAGACCTTGGTTTGTAAAGAATGCCCCTCCAGAGGATCATGGGCTTCAGAATTGAACACCACAAGGAAGCACGAGGAGCCTCAGCCCACAGTGTCCTCTTCTCAGCACAGCTCCTTTGATTCCCAAGGCTGAGTTTGTGGAGCAAATGCTTTTGAAACAATACAGCAGCCAAAACGCTACAGAGAGAGTTACATTCATCATCCAAACTGCTGCTTCCCTTCAGTGGCCTTGCCTTCTAGACAGATCATTTAACACCCCCAAGCATTTTTGTATAGTTGGTTTGTAAGGATTTTTCCCAGATTTGAGGTAGCCAGGCAAGAGGAGGGTGAGCCTCCAGAATGGCAGCTCTTGCCTGCTACAAACATCATTAGACTTGTCCAAGACACTTGTCATAGGGTCATCCACATGGTTGTCAGGAATGATGGGGAATACAGAAGTTTGAGACTTGGGCCATGCCCTCATTAAACAGAGTGCTTAGTTAGCGAGATAGGAAATACAGTGTCACCCTTCATGCTCTTTCCCAAAACATTTTTTTGCCTAATACAGTCTTACTTATCCTCAGCTCAAGTATCACTTCCTTAGAAATGCCTTCCCTTTTCAAATCCTTGTAATATAAACTCTCATAGTTCCATGTAAATCTCCTTCGTAGCACTGACCATATTTGAATTTTATATTTGCTTGTGTGCTTTTTTTTTATTAAAGTCAGTCTCTCCCACTAGACTCTAAGTTCCTTGGAGGCAGAGATAGTTTAAGACTTTATTGTTTAACAAGCACTTATGTAAGTTTTACTATGTGTCAGGCAATTTTTCAGTAGTTTACAAATATTATCTCATTTAATTCTCCCAGTGACTCCATGAAGCATTATTATTGTCATACATATGGAAGAAATTGAGACCCAGAGAGGCAGAGTGTCTTGTCCAGACTCACAAAACTAATAAGTAACAGAGCCGGGGTTCAAACTCAGGGAATATGGTTGCAGACTCCATGCTCTCAAGCATTGTGTTATGCTGTTTTTCTCACCATTATATCCCTAGTACCTAGTACAATGCTTGACACATATTATATGCTCAATAAACATTCATTGAATGAATTAATTAATTTTGTTCTTTATAACTCTAAGTTGAGCAACCTGCAAAAATAACCTCATAATCACACATTGACCTAATATTTATAAAATTTACACTTCATATACAAAAAGATGGTTATAACCCCATATGTGATTTTTTTTACATTCTTTTAGGTATCTTCTTCTATTTCTTCTACTTTAAATTTGATTAATTAGCAAATTAATATGCAAGTATCCTAAAATGAATTATCTAAAACAAAATAGTTTATAGAGAGGTTTCAACTACTGGTACAGCCAAGTACACGTCTATCAGATTCAACCCTCTTGAAAATAACGGATTAAGGTTTGGGAAAATGTGGCCCATAGGCCAAATTTGTCACCTGTCTTTGTAAATAAGTCTTACACCTACTCACTTATGTATGTCTATTTCTGTTATAATGGCTTTCATGTTATAATGGCAGAATTGAGTAGTTATGACAGACTGCATGCCTATAAAGCTTAAAATATTTATTTTCTGGCCTTTTACAGAAAAAGTTCGCCATCACCTCCTCTGGATAAAATACAACAAATAATGACACAAATGCACTAGTGAGTGAGCAAAAAGCACAGATGCTTGGAAAAAGGGAAGATAGGAATTGAGCTTCCCATTTTTTACTCCTTTTAGCCTGAGGGTAGGCCAAAGTTTGGATTGTGTGAGGCCAACAGTCTTTCTGACCTGAAAAACCAGAAGACAGTGCTCTGGACAACCAAAGCCACTGGAAAGTCAGGGGAGAATTCCAAAAGGGACAGACCCAGAGATAAGTACTATCAAATTCTTCTCAAGTCTATGACTAATCGCTGAACCATGCATGTGTGGGACACATGCAAAGCAGCCCAGCTAAATTATCAGGGTTGGCAGTTTGAGTCCAATCAAGTTTATTTATCACTAAAACAAAAATATCAATACTCTTTATGGCAATGCATGACAATCTCAGAGCCTCCACAACCTAGCATTCAGAATGTCCAGGTTGTAATATAAAATTACTTGATATATGAAGAACCAGGAATGATCCTGTCTCAAGAAAAAAAAGACAAGCAATGGAAACCAGCCAGGAGATGACCATGATGTTGGAATTTGCAGATGCTACAATCTGAATGTTTGCATCGTCCCCAGATTTATATGTTGAAACCTGATTCCCAATGTGATGGCATCTGAAAGTGGGGCTTTTGAGAGGTGATAAGGTTATGAGGGTGGAGCCCTCTTGAATGGGATTAACGCTCCTATAAAAGAGACCTCTGAGAGCCTGTTTGCCCCTTTCTCCATGTGAGGACACAGCAAAACAATGCTATCTGTGAACCAGAAAACAGGCCCTCATCAGATACTGAATCTGCCAGCACCTTGATCTTGGAATTCCCAGCCTCCAGACTTGTAAGAAATAAATTTCTGTACTTTATAAGCTACCCAGATTATAAAGCTACCCAGCTTATGGTATTTTGTAAGAGTAGCCCAATGGAGCAAGACAGTTGAGAAGGAATATAAAGTAGCTATTACAACTATGTTCAATGAAGTGAAGGAAAATATGCTAGCAATCAATGAAATGATAGCATATATCAGCAGAGAAATAAAAGTTATTTTTAAAAGAAAAAATGGAAATTTAAAATTGAAAAACATCACTTATAAAATAAAAATTCATGTGATAGGCTTAATAGCATAATGGAAATGACAGAGGAAAGAATCAGTAAGCTTGAAGACAAAGTAATAAAAATTATCTAATCTGAATCAAGGAGATAAATAAGATGAAGAAAACCCTACAGAGTCATAGGAATCTGTAGAACACTACCTTAAGGTCTAACATAAATGGAATAGGATTACTAGAAAGAGAGACTAGAATGAGTGGAAAATATATTTGAAGATATAATGGCCAAAAAATTCCCAAATTTGGTGAAAGATCCAAAAAGCTCCATGAACTCTAAGTAGAATAAATCCAAAGAAAACCAAGCATAGACACATTATAGTCCTATTTCTGAAAACCAAAGATAAAATCTTGAAGTGAATAGGACATGATACCATAGGGAAACCAGGATCTTCAAGAATGAAGGAAGAACAACAGCCATGGCAACTATCTGGGTAAATAAAATAGACTATTATTCTTCTCTTAAGTTTTAAAAATCTGTTATAATGGTTTAAAACAAAAATTATAACACTGTCTGATGGGATTTTTGATGTATGTAAACATAATGCAGGCATACCTCAGAGATTTTTCAGGTTTGCTTCCAGACTGCTGCAATAAAGTGAGTATCAAAATAAAGCAAGTCACAATTTTTTTTGTTTTCCAGTGTATATATAAAAGTTATGTTTATGCAATATTGTAGTCTCTTACATGTGCAACAGCATTATGTCTAAAAAACACTATGCATAATTAAGAATACTTTATTGCTAAAAAATGCTGCCAATCATGTGAGCCTTCAGCAAGTAGTAATCTTTTTGCTGGTGGAAGGTCTTGCCTTGATGTTGATGGCTGCTGACTGATCAGGGTGGTGATTGATGAAGGTTGGGGTGGCTGTGGCAATTTCTTAAAATGAGACAACTATGAAGCTTTCTGCGTTGATTGACTCCTCCTTTCATGAAAGATTTCCCTGTAGCATGCAATGCTGTTTGATAGCATTTTACCCACAGTAGAACTTCTTTGAAAATTGGAGTCAGTCCTCTCAGTCTCTGCTACTGCTTTATCAACTAAGTTTATGTAATATTCTATATCTTACATTGCCATTTCAACAGTGTTCCCAGTATCTTCACCAGAAGTAGATTCCATCTCAATAAACCACTTTCTCGCTCATCCATAAAAAGTAATCCCTCATTTGTTCAAATTGTATGAGAGTGCAGCAATTCAGTCACATCTTCAGGCTCCACTTCTAATTCTAGTGCTTTTGCTATTTCCACCACATCTGCAGTTACTTTCTCCACTGATATCTTGAACCCCTCAAAGTAATCCATCATGGTTGCTATTGACTTCTTACAAATGGCTTTTAATGTTGATTTGACCTCCTCTCATGAATCATGAACGTTCTTAATAGCATCTAGAATAGAGATGAATCATTCCCAGAAGGTTTTCAATTTACTTTGCCCAGATCCATCAAAGAAATCACTGTCCATGACAGGTATAGCCTTACCACACATATTTTTTAAATAATAAGACTTGAAAGTCAAAATGAATTCTTGATTCATGAGCTGCAGAATGTACATTGTGTTAGGAGGCATGAAAACATTAATCTCCTTATATATCTCCATCAGAGCTCTTTGGTGACTCAGTGCATTGTCAACGAGTAGTAATATTTTGAAAGGAATCTTTCCTTTCTGAGCATTAGGTCTCAACATCAGGCTTAAAATATTCAGTCAATCATGCTGTAAACAGATGTGCTGTCATCCAGGTTTTGTTTTTCCATTTATAGAGTGCAGGCAGAGTAGATTTAGCATAATTCTTAAAGGCTTTAGGCATTAGCACTGGTTTCAATTTAAAGTCATCAGTTGCATTAGTCCCTAATGGGAGAGTCAGCCTGTCCTTTGATGCTTTGAAGCCAGGCATTGACTTCTCCTCTCCAGCTATGGAAGTCATAGATGGTATTTTATTTCAGTAGAAGGCTGTTTCATCTACATTGAAAATCTGTTCTTTAGTGTAGCCCACCTTATTCAATTATTAGCTAGATCTTCTGGACAACTTTCTGCAGCTTCTACACCAGCATTTGTTACTTCACCTTGCACTTTTATTTTACAGATACGGCTTTTTTCCTTAAACTTCACGAACACCCCTCTGCTAATTTCAAACTTCTCTTCTGCATCTTCTTTACCTCTCTCAGCCTTCACAGAATTGAAGAGAGTTACAGTCTTGCTCTAGAATAGCTTTGGCTTAAGGGAATGTTTCATCTGGTTTTATCATCTATCCAGATGACTAAAATTTTTTTCATATCAACTATAGGGCTGTTTCACTTTCTTATCATTCATATATTCATTGGAGTAGCACTTTTTTTGTGGTTGCATATTTTTTTTATTTCAGCATATTATGGGGGTATAGATGATTAGGTTATGTATGATGCCCTTGCCCCCCATCCCCTCCAAGTTCGAGCTTCAAGTGTGTCCATCCCTCGGATGGTGTGCATTGCACTCTTTGTGTATGCATATACCCGTCCCCTCCCCCCCTCCCCCCTGCCTGACATCCAATAGATGTTATTCTTATAGGTGCACTTATGTGTTGATCAGTTAATACCAATTTGATGGTGAGTACATGTGGTGCTTGTTTCTCCATTCTTGGAATACTTCACTTAGTAGAATGCATTCCAGCTCTATCCAGGAGTATACAAGAGGTGCTATATCACCATTGTTTCTTAAATCTGAAAAGTACTCCATGGTGTACATATACCACAGTTTATTAATCCACTCATGTATTGATGGGCACTTGGGTAGTTTCCACATCTTTGCAATTGTGAATTGTGCTGCTATAAACATTTGGGTACAGGTGTCTTTCTTATAGACTATCATTTGTTCTTTTGGGTAGATGCCCAGTAATGGGATTGCTGGATCGAATGGTACTTCTACTTGTATCTCTTTAAGGTATCTCCATATTTCTTTCCACAGAGGTTGCACTACTTTGCAGTCCCACCAGCAGTGTATGAGTGTTTCTATCACTGCGCATTCACGCCAACATTTATTGTTTTGGGACTTTTTGATAAAGGCCAGTCTCACTGGAGATAAGTGATATCTCATTGTGGTTTTGATTTGCATTTCTCTGATGATTAGAGATGTTGAGCATTTTTTCATATGTTTCTTGGCCATTA
>CAUYSK010098746.1:0-38884 GCA_963575035.1 Avahi laniger
GTGAATTAATAAAATGTGGTATATGTATACCATGGAGTACTATTAAGCTTTAAGAAACAATGGTGATATAGCACCTCTTATATTCTCCTGGATAGAGCTGGAATGCATTCTACTAAGTGAAGTATCCCAAGAATGGAAAAATAAGCACCACATTTAGTCACTGGAAAATTCCTTTCACTGATCAACACATAAGTGCACATATAAGAGTAACATTTATTGGATGTCGGGCAGGGGGCAGCGGAGAAGAGGGGACGGGCATATGCATAAACAATGAGTGTGATACGCACCACCCGAGGGATGGGCAAGCTTGAAGCTCAGACGTGGGGGGTGGCAAGGGCAACATACGTATCCTAAACATTTGTACCCCCATAATATGCTGAAATAAAAAAAAATATCTTTGGTCAGATATAGAATACCTATTATCAAACACGGCAACAAGCAGAGTTTGATCAGAGAAAGCCATACAGAAGTATCCAGATTTTTAAAAGCTAGAATTGAGCCAATAAACTGATCTAAAAATAGCTACTTCTTCCCATGAGGCCTGGATCTCCCATGTCATGAAGGTGGTAAGGACACATTGGGCTTCTCTTGAGTGTGGCTTTTTGACGCTCAACAGTGTTCTTTGTTTAGCTTGGTCTGAGAAAGAGTCACTCACATAGAGGGGAATGCTTTGTGAGAAGTGAGAATTAAACAGTGATTTTAGTTACGTACTTATTTGGGTCCAGGTATCTTCCTGACGTGGGAGAGAAAGAGGCCAATTGCTTAATATCCTAGTAGAAGAGCCAGCTGAAGACATGGCTAGTAGCCATACTTTCTCTTCCATCTACTGAACTCAAAGTTCTTTTGACAAGTACTTTTTGTTTAGCACCTAATAAATGCCAGGCACTGTGCTAGACATCGGGATACAGAGATCAGCATGAGAGACACATCCTGGCCTTTTGGAGCTCATATTGTACTGGGGGAAGACAGGCATCAAGCAAAACATCCCCAAATTAATTATTTTATTTCATTAAGTATTATGAAGGACTATAGGGCACAATGAGTATCTAACTTAGTTATTCATCTAGATGGGGCTCAGAAAGTTTTCCTTAGGAATTTATATTTATGTTGTGATCTGATTAATGAGCCAACATTAGATAAAGGAAACACTAGGGTTTAGCCAAACAAACAGAAAAGATGTCTGTCACATGACAAATGAAGCTTGAAAACTCCCATTATAAGAGGCTTTCAAAATGGGGTAGGATCTCATCGTTTTAGGGCTAGTGTTTCTAAGCATCCAATCATCTAGAAAGAGAGGCTAGATTAAATAATCAGGATCACAGCCGGCTCAAACAGCCCAGTGATTCTAGTCCTTTACTTTCATCATTACAAGGCTTTCTCTTCTTACCAGTTAGACTGGAAAGAGGGCAGGAGCTGGTCTAAGAGGGCCAGAAGAACAGTTTTCTTGAGCAGTAAAGAAAGCTCCATTCTCTAAGGCAGAATGGCAGAAGTGCCCACTCCACTGGCACATTGTGGCCAGCAAATGGGAACTGAGGGACTTTGTTCCTAGACTAGGCAAGGGCAAGCAAGAGCAGGGACAGCTTGGGTTAAAGCGGAGTTACAAAGCACAGAAGAGAAAATAAAGCTTAGCAGGACAAGTGACTTGGGGTTAAACTGAGGAACGTGTGTGGGGACAAATCACCTAACCACCACAGGAGGCTGTACGGCTGGCCACTCAGCAGGTAAGCCCACAGTACTAGAGCAGCTCCGGGCTTCCTCCCTTGTGGGCCAGCTGGCTTGGTTCTCTGTCTGCACCTTTGATCCAGCTGGGTGGCTTGCTTTCGGTCACCAGAGAATCTTGTGAAATAATGAGCACAGCTCGAAGTTCATGGTTTCCTTGACAGTGAATGCATGATGCCCTTGCATGTGAGGGACACCTTTTTATGGCAATGAATTATATTATACTGAAGGTTCAGGTCCAAATAATGAAAAGAAATAAGAAAAGAGTTGAATAAAAACAAGCATCCATCCAGGTTCTGCCACTTATTAGCTATGTGATAGTAGGGAAATTATTCAGTTTTTCACCTGTAAAATGAGAGCAATTATAGTACCACTTAATTTAATCCATTTAATTAAGGATTAAATGACTTACCACTCATAAAGCATTTGGAATGGTACTTGGTGCACAGCAAAGGCTATATTTATTTTTTAAATAAATAAATAAATAAAATTCTGAATTTTAGCTCAGGCACTTCCCTGCTGTAGATATAATTCAGATCAGGATCTCAAAAACCCTTTTTTTTACTGTGTTAAATCTCAAATACTTTGAACTGAATAAGAGAAAGATAGGTCTTTGAAGAAGTTAATCCTACATGAAAATTAAAAACAAATGAGAACTTGAACAGAAAAATCAATACATCGATATATTAAAGGCTGATTATATTAGTGACTGATAAGTTCAGATAAAATGGAATTTACCTAGAAAATAAACTCTGTAGAACACATAAAACATATACTTCTTTATGTAAAAGTAATCATATTGAGAACTAGAATCAAGTATAACATTGAATTTTAGAAATTTCTAGGTGGGGCTGTACCCATCCCAGTGGAAGAATCCATGGTACCCATAGTTTTCTAATTTTCTGATTTCAAAACTATGAGAAATAGCCTTCAGATTTCCAAACACATGTTCCTAATCACCACACCCTGTGATAGAAAAAGAAAAAATGTTTTAAAGTTACCTTAGGATAGACAAAATTGGTTAAAGCCCTATAACAGGGTATCATTGTTCTATACATCTGGGAGCTGCTGTTTCTGCATGTGGGATCCCACTGTATCTAGGTGAGCATTAGACAAGGAAGAAGAAAGGCTGGCTGCCCGCCTCTTGCTCCTGTGTCTTGGGGACCAGCTGTGTGAAGAGCACTGCTGAGCCATCCAGGGAGCCCACTGCAGCTGCTTAGGGGGACCTGGGTTCTCCTGATGAGCCTCAGTCCAGGAGGGTAAACTGAGAGAGGAAGGCTTAGCTACTCTGGAGTCAGAAGCCAGCAGAGATCATTAGAGTTGCTTCCATGGCATAAGGATTGTACATCGTAGACACGGAACACCAGTGAGGTGCCCCCTTCAGGCCTGAAACTGGGGGACACATTAATTCACAAAACCTCTTTATCTCTGCCCAGAACAGAGTTTAGAGGGAGTAACTGTAGATACGTCATGAGAAGAGCTGGTGGAAACTCCCTCATCAGCTGTTCAGGGAGACAGCAAAGCCTGAGAGTTTAAGGGTAGTCCCAGGGGAAATTTCAGCGACCACTGCACTGCCAGGCCATTGACTACTAAAAGCACGTTTAAATTGAATGACAATCCTTCTAGCCTGGTAGTATTTAAAAAGGAAAAAGAAGAGCAATGGAGACGTTGGGTCTACTTTCATTTTAAAATGTGTTTTCTGTTTCCAAGTCATATCCCACTCACATCTAACCTCTGGCACTTCCAAGCCCAGAAATCTCACCCAAAATGCTTTACCTAGTCAACTACTCTGTCGGCCAGGTACTGAGTTGAGAGTTCCACCCGCTCCTTGCTTGGCCAGCATTCCCTGCAGAATTTCAGCTCATTGGTAGCTCCCTGTCACAGTTTCAATTCTCTCTCTTTTACAGACAGAGGGATTGAGTCTTGGACACGATCCTTAACAATGTGCATACTAATACTATTCTTTAATTTCCAATCAGTGCCTCAAACAGGACAGCTAATTCTGGAGGTACGTTGTGTGTGCACAAGCAGAGGGGAGGTTCCAAGTGATCAACTTGCCAGTGCAGCTCAGGGTATCTTCAGAGGGAGCTTTTGCAGGGTCATCATTCTGGAGAGATAAAGGAGTGAGCACATTGGTTTTTCTTTGTCTGGCACATCTTGGGCTTTAATAGGGAAGATTAAACTTTTTAGAAACAATTAGATCTCTCTTGGCTGCAAATAAATTTGAGAGCTCTCCTGAGAGAAAGGATCGTGGCCTTTAATGAGGAGAAATGTTAATTGGAAATGTCAGCAAAGTTTTTATGCGGCAGCAATGGGTTTAGCTGCAGTTATACTTAGTTCTATGCCATGAGCATCCACGGTCAAACTTCTGGGTGGAGAATATCACTTCTCCCTGCCCATGCACACTGGGGCCCCAGAAAGGGAGGATGGATGTGCCTCCAGATTCCGTTCTCATTCTGCTCCTTCCGTTGACTCCTGCCAGGCACCCTTTTCCTACTTGGAGCACTCTTGCTTTGTCATGTTAGCCCTCCCTTTGCTAGTCAGATTTCCTGGCTCATACTTGGAAATTTTGTCTTATTTTTATATTCAATCCCTGAGAAAAACTGCTACACATATCTGGGGTTCAACCACTCATCGATCCCAGCCCCAGCCTATCCCACTCTCTTCAGCATGACAGCGTGGCTAAGAGCAGGCCCTGCAGTCAGATTGTCTGGGTTCAAAACTCCATCCATCGACTTGTTGGCTATGTGACCTATACAAGTGACCTAACCTCTCCATGGATCTCAGTGTCCTCCTGGGTAAAATGGCAACACTGACAGTGCATGAGGTTGTTTTGAGGACTGTAAGTTAGATGCCTGTAAAGCACTTAAAACAGTACTGGGCACATGAGATGTACTCAGAAAGGTCAGTGGCTATTGTTACTACTACTACTGCTATAATTCAAAACATCTACCTGGATGTCCTACATGTACCTTGAAAGCAATATTGCTTAATGCAACTGTGAACCAGGCAGTTATATTATACATCATGTGTCATTTGATCCTTACTACAGCTCTCAAAGTAGTATTCCAGTTATCTGATTATCTGTTGTTTCATAAAAAACTACCCCAAACTCAGTGGCATTTAAACAACAACCACTTTATTATACACATGAATTCTGTGATTCAGGAATTCCAACTGGACAGTGTGAGTGGCTACTTTTTTACCATGTCTAGGGCCTCTACTAGGGGTGATGCAAACAGCTGGGAGCTGAAATCAACCAGAAGCTTCTTTGCCCACATGTGTGGCACCTGAGCTGGGATGACTGAGGCTGAGTTCGGCCGGGACTGGTGACTGGATCACCTGCACATAGCTTCCACATGTGACTTGGTCTTCTCAGACCATGGCAGCTGAGTTCCAAAGGTAGTATCCCAACAGGGGCATCCAGAGAGTAAGTATTCAATATTCAAGAGCACCAGACTGAAGCTGCAAGCCCTTTTATGACCTAGCCTCAGGAATTACAGAGCATCACTGCTGTGTCTTACTCGATTGGCTGAAGCAGTCACAAGTCAGCTCAGATTCAAGGGTAAGGGACATAGACCCCACCTTTTTGGAGGAGTATCAATGAATGTGTTGTCCTTTCTAAAAACTGTCACAGGCAGATGTTATTATCCCTACATTAATAATGAAGAAATAGAAGGTTAAAGGGAGAAAGTAACTTAACAAAGATGACACAGGAGGTGAGAGAATCCAGATTTGAACCCAAGACTCCCATCCAAGTGCTAACCAGGCCTGACCCTGCTGAGCTTCCAAGATCAGATGAGACTGGGCATGTTCAGGGTGGTATGGTCATAGACTGAACCAAAGACTTATTAGTCAGACCTGAGCTTATTTTTCTTTATTCTGCTAGGCACTTTACACACTTTCAATATAGAAACAAATGTCCTGTTCGATTCTAGAAAATTCTCAGCTGTTTTCCCTTTAAATAATGCTTATCTGCTGATTCTTTTATTCTCTTTTCAAAAATTCACTGATTCTTTGACTAGATTCAGGTGAAAGTTCTTTAAGACTTTTGTTTGATTCAAGAATTTCTGATTGGTTGTTTTTCATAAGTATCCATTGTTTATGTTTCAGTTCTGCTTACTTTTGTTTTATAATTTCTTGGCTTTTTAAAATGAATTTTTTTATCTTTTTCAGAATTCTAAACTCAACTGGAGTAAATATCAGAATGATATTAGCTAGAAAGCTCTTGTTAAAATGCATCTTCCACACTTTCCTCCTTTCTTTCTTCCTCCCTTCAAACAACAGATTTAGCCAATTAAACTTGGAACCCAGACATCTTTATTTTAGAAATGCTTCTGAGGCAATACTGACCCAATGCCCACCCACCTTTCCCACCTAATTCCTGCTACCCTGCTTCTTAACGCACACACTCTATCCCACAGTTGGGAATCATAACTTTAAAATATGGATCAAAGATACCCAGCATAGTAGGTCTTGATTTGTTGGCTGCAAAATTGTTTGTTTGCTTACTGTTTGTTTGTTTACTACTGATCTATCTTAGTGGCATTAAAGTAAATACCAAGTAGCACCATTTCCAACTATATACTGGAAATGTGGATTCTCTGGGGTAATTTAGAACATACTGTCTGAAATTTGGGGAGACCTAGATACAACCACCAGCACCTTCATCCCCTCCAAATAACTAAGCTATTTCAGAAGAATGAAGGAATTCTGATTCAAAAGGAGAGACTTCACTGCTCTAAGCAGGACCAAAATGGGATAGATGCATGGCAGATATGTTTTGTGCCTCAGAGTTAAATCAAAAGAAAACCCAGAAGGGCTTCAGCAGTCAAGGAATAACTTGAGGCATTGGGCACCATGGGGAAGAGATTTAGGAGAACAGAGGAAGAGGGCGGAAGGGGCGAAGGATAGAGGAGCCCTGAAAAAAAAAAAGTTTAACTAATTGGTCATATTGATTCTGGTGGGCCAACAGGAAAAAGTCACTGTACACCTTTTAAGGTATACTCTGGGTTTTCAAAAAGATTTCCTTTGAAGGGGAGCAAAAGTCAGACAGATCTCAGAACCCTGCTCACTTGCTGTGAATAGCACTCTTTAATTTATAGCAAATAACTACTTTCCTAAATTGGGCTTAAAATATGACTGGAGGTTTTTTCCCTAGCTAATATGCATCTGCGTGCTTCTTTATACAAATCTGATCAACAAAAGGATTCACTGATGAAAGGTCAAGGGGTGATGGTTTTAATCACCACTAATTTTGTTTAAGTAGCAAGTTTCTTTAATAAACTGAAAGAAAGTATGATTGGATTTTTTTTTAAAAAGCAAAAGCAATTTATATGAAATCTTCCAAGAAAATAATTAATTCACAAAGGAATATACTCTAATAATCACTCTTGAACTCACTTTTTAAAAACTAATAGACTTTAGTTTTTAGAGTAGTTTTAAGTTTACAAAAAAAATTAAGCAGAAAGCACGAAGAGGCCGCTTATGTCCATCTTCCTTCCCTCCCTCCCTGACGGTTTTCCATTCATGGCTTGCATTTGTTACAACTGATGAACCAGCATGGAAACATTGTTACTAACTAAAGTCCATAGTTTACATTAGGTTCATTCTTTGAATTGCACAGTTTTATGGGTTTTGACAACTGTATAATGTCATATCTCCACCATTACAGTATCATACTGTATCATACTTTTTAGGGTGGTGAATAGTTTTGCCACCCTAAAAATTCCCTGTACTCCAACTATTCAACCCTCCCTCTATCACACTGAACCCCTGGCAACCAAAAAAAAAACAAAAAAACAAAACAAAACTTATTTTTCCTGCCTCTATAGTTTTGCCTTTTCTAGACTGTCACATAAGTCGATGGGTGGAGTCATATAGTATTTAGCCTTTTCAGACTGGCTTCTTTCACTCAGCAATATGCATTCAAGTTTCCTCCATCTCTTTTCATTGCTTGACGGTTCATTTCTTTTTATAATATAGCTGAATAATATTCCATTGTAGGGATGTACCATATTTTATTAATATTTGTCCATTCGCCTAGTGAAGAATATATTGTTTCCAATAAAGTTTCGGCAATTATGAACAAAGCTATTATAAACACTAATATACAACTAAGTTTTCAACTCATTTGGATAAATATTAACACCAAGGAACATGTTTGCAGGCGCATATGGTAAGATTGTGTTTAGCTTTGTAAAAAGTTGCCAGATGCCCCATTTTTTTAAACCTTTCTTTTAGACTTTCTAATATAAGGAAGGTCAATTCCCATCCATATATCAAGAAGAGCTGACAATAGATAATAGAATCAAATATGTGACCACATATTGCCCATTGAAGGGTAAAAAAAATAACTATAACTTCTATTCTTTGCGAACAAAGCAGACGGTTGAGAACATCACTGTCGTAGCTCTTCCCCAAAGATGGCCCCAGTACCCCACACCTCCCATGCTGAGTAGTCCCCTTCCACACTGGATCTAAGCCTTGTGACCACTTTAACCAACAGAATGTGGCAGAAGTGAAAGTGATAATGTGACAGTTCTAGGACTGAGCCTCAAGAAGGTCTGGCAACTTGTTCAGTGCTTGGGCTGCGCCGCCACGTAAGAAGTCTGGCTACCATGACGGAAAGGCCACGTGGAGAGGGAAAGGCCCTAAGACTACGTGAAGATGGAGAGAGGCCCACCTACCCCGGTGTCCCAGCTGAGCCCAGCTAAGTCATTGTCCAGCCATCCCTACCAAGGCACAGATATACCAGTGAATCTTCTTGAACATTCCAGCCCATCAGCCCCTAGATGACTATGGCCTTACCTGACATCACCTGAATCAGGAGAACAACTCAGGTGGGCTCAGTCAACCTACTGAACCATTGAGATAATACAATAGATGTTTCAAACTACTATGTTTTGGGGTAGTTTGCTATGCAGCAATGGATAACGGAAACGATCACCTACATTGCTTTTCCTTCATTTATTTCTCTCTCTTCACCAATTTCTCAAACAGTTACAGAATATTGTGATCAAAATATATTTAATTCTGTAGAAATTGTGTTTAATATTTTTCTTTATTTTTAAATTTATGGTGGTGGCTGTCTCTAGTGATTTTTAGATGCTCTTGTCTTTGGCCCCCAAGCTTAACTGGCAGTGTACGCTCCCTGCAGTCGCCGGTTGCCCTGTAACTCTTCAGAGCTAAATGATTCGCATTGCTCTCTCTGTTAGAGAGAGAGAGTTTGTGAGAGCAATGTGAGATCTGAAGGTGGCCCATTAATGTTAACCCTCAGCTATACATTAATTATTGACCAAAGCATCCCCATAGATGGTCATATGAACTACAAATATTAATGAGAATCCTTAGAAATCTCAGCTTATGGCAAGAGCAGGTAAATATTGCAATGGGGAAAGCTAGAGTAAACACGGTACAAAGTAAAAATCCACAATAGTATGAAACTGAAAAATTATTAACTATATCTTTGAGAAAATATAATCCTCACAGGAGAAAGCACTACATCTAAATATATTTTCTTCCAAAGGCTGGCCTTTTTATCACATTAATTTCTCTGCATATATAATGCACATGCTACCTAACTTACTAGCTCCTGACTATATACTGATTCATTCAACCAATGTTTATTACCTTCTTTACATGTGCCAAGCACGGATTGTGGTAGAAATAAAGAAATGAGAGAGAGAGAGAGAGAGAGAGAGAGATCCCTACCTCAACCAATTTATGGTTTAGTGAGGTAGACAGAAAGTAGGTAAAAATTCAAAATGCAGTTTAACTACTATTCTAAGATAAAGCAAAATAAAGAAATAAAGGGTACCCTATGAGAAAGGTGGTATGAGAGGTTAAGGGAAATTTCTGGGAATGAAAAGATCCAGATTAGAGCTATACTATGAAAGATTAGAGCCCTGGCCTACCCATCCTGGTCTTCTGTGCACAGTCTCTTTGCCAGGGTTCATCAGCCAGGGTAGATATTTATTGAGCATTGTGTGTAGGACTACGGCCTGGGTTCTCAGTGAGTCAGCACTCTTCACTCAATAAGGATGAATTGCCCACTCACAAAATGAGATTTTCCTCCCAGCCAGAGCCTATGCAGTGACTCAGGAAGGATTGCACTAGTCATATGGTTCAGACCATAAAGATGGAGTTTTCCTCATTGTAGTTTTGCATTTGATGTGGAATGAAGACTTAATTAGCGGACTTTGTTTTGCATGAATTTCCACCCTGCCCCAACATCTCTCTTTTATTCAGTAAGTCAATAAACCTTTCTTCCTCTCAATTCTTGAATGGAGCTACTTATCATAGCCCTGTCTTACCTTTTGCTTTTACTTTCAATATTCCAGTCTTGAGTTAAGGTAGCAGCACTGCATCCAGTTGGTTTATGTTACTGGAACAATATTTTCTTTTCTCCCTAGTGTGGGTTATCATGTCATTTATCAGGTTCTTAGAAAGCTAATGATGCCATTGGTCTCACATTCCCCCTTTCCGAACATGAGTTCATGGATCATGAGATCACCATATGAAGATCCCACTTTCACTACAAAAGTATTAGGCAGGCTCTTCAAGTCCTACCGTGGTTGCTTAGAATCCTGAAAGACAATTTCTTTCAGAGACTAATACCCCTGGATTATTTATTTTTCACCAGGATGAGACTCACAATATCTAATTCAAAAGTCACAAACCGGTGGCCAGAAGGACAAATTTGACCAGCAGATAGATTTTGTTTGGCATTCATGGTGCTTTAAAATATTTTGTGTAAGTTACCCACATGTATGATTTAAAAGATTTCATATAAAAATTCAAATTTCTAGCTTCTTTTAAAATATCAGAGGATCCGGTGTAATGTAGCCCATGTTCCAACTGGGAATCAGCTATCATGGAGTGACAGCCAACCCTTGAGATACAAACAGGTGTTACCCATCTCACCTGAGCGCCTACCCAGCAAATGTACTCTGAAGCCTTGTAGGCATTCAATTTTCCATCTCTGAACTATCCAAATCCCTCACCCTACAGATAAAGAAACTGAGAGCAGGAGAGACCTCAAACCTTCCTGGGCTTAGATTTGGTTGTTTGTACAGTCAAGACCAGATCTTGAACCAGAACCAGGTGTCTTTGCTCCACTTTCTACTTCCTGGTGTCGTCCTTTTCTTCTATTTACTTCCATGGCTAACTGCTCACTGTGATGAACTGCTTCAGGCCAGCATCCCAGCGAGGAGGGTAGAATGACTCAACAACATCAAACTCCATGTAAAGAGTAATCATGGCTTGGATGTTAACATTTTTATTTTGAAGAGGTTTGATTATATGACTTTTTTTTCCCCCACCCAATACCTCTTCCCCCTCAATACCTCTCCCCAACCCCTCAAGGGATAAATACACAGATAAGAAAGGAACAGGCACATGTTTTTTCTGATCATTGCATATTTATGTCCCATGGGAAGGTGTGTACTTCTCCTCACAATGACTTTTAGTTACCTTGATGTGAAGAGTCCACTGGAAATATTATGTCAATGTCACAGACTGATTTTCATAACACAGATGCAGTGGGTTTTCATTTTACCCTTGGTCCTGGAGGGGCATAGTTACCAAACATTATTGTACACTCATAATCATGATCTTCATTCCAATAAAACATTCTGTCAGTTCCTATGGAGGAGAAACTTTTCTAAGTGGTAAGGTGGAGCTGTAACTGTAGATCACTTCTTCACACTGTCCAGCAACAGTAGTAGAATTCCAAAAGATAAGCCTTCCTCTTATCTCAACCTATTGGCGGATTGTTAATGGTCTGTCTTGTACCTCAGAGAGCCAATTAACAGAAAATATTCTCTCTTGATTTTTAATGAACAAGAAGCACATCTCAACAAAAGCATGAAAACTTCAGATTGGCTAGAGCTTTTTATAACTTCTTTCTTCCTCAAGAAGTTCCCAGGGCCTCACAATGAGCCTCACGCCAAGGTTAATTTGGCACCTTTGTCACAAAGAGCATGTGCAGACTGTGACAGCCTTTCAGGGAAGCCACTTCCCCAAGTTCTCTCCTAGTTCCCTCATTGGTGTTTGGGAAGAGGAGGCTAGCTCCTGCCGGGGAGCCGGGTGGTATGACAGACTAGACTTTCATGCAAGAAAATAAATCCTGCACATTTGATGTACTGCTTTAAACTTAAAGACCTCTTTGGACCTGAAACTGTAAGGTAAGGAGTGCTCAGCCACCATTCTTGAACTTTGAAACTGTGAGTGTAATTTGAGGACGTTCCTTGAAACTCTTTGTTGTTGAATGTGAAACTTTAACATGTTGCCTAACCTCCCGCCTTTAAGAATAACAGCTCACTGTCAAACATGCACACACAGCTCTGAATTAAAGAGGAAAAAAAGCACCGCTGTTTAAAAAATAAAACATCTTTCATAATGAAATAGTTACGTAGATTTATCGTACTTTACACATGTGTGGAAGTGTCCCGGGTGGGCTAGGTTTTCTCTCTTTTTTCACTCAGTGGAATCATATGGTTTAAAATGGGATCAGATTATTTTTGCCACTTCAAAGTGGGTCTGGGTGTAGGACCAATTCCACAGAGAGAAAACCCCAGTGGAATTGTGACCAAATGTCAGTCCATATCTGTGAGTCTTTATCCTAAATGTCACTTGGTGCTTGCTTAGGCATGGGAGGGGATTAGTGAAACCCTGCTGCTACAATTGTCTTGGCACTGCTCTGCAAGATGTGGAAAATCTGTTGGAATCCGTTGTTGTTGTGTGCAGGCCAGTTTCTTGTGATTAGGGCAAATTAAATTGGGAAGTTGGAAGTTACTATAGTATACACTAAGAGCCAGGGATTTGTCAGACATATAATGATACAGACCAAGTTCAGCAGTACATGGGGCAATTATTTGTCTAATGTTGTCAACAAAATGCAATCTTTCTGCAGAAATTTATAGAACCTTTTAATGTTTTTGTTCAAGTTTGACCTGACTCCAAAGGTGGAATACTTGATGCTTTTAGCTATAAAACTGATCTCTCTCTCACAGGGGAAAATAAGATGTTGAATCTTCTTTTTGTGCTCTGAAGACCTTAAAAGAGAAGACATAGACTAGAATAAAACTGCTTCTATTTTCTTAACTCTTTGCCCACACATTCCTACTTTCCAACTTTGTCAGATATACAGGGACTACATGAATTATTGTTATCTCAAACTTCCCCTGACATCTCCAAATTGCTTTGTGTGCCCACTTCACAGAGAGCACGAATATGCATCCATCTCTTCCTCCACACAAAGCAAATCATATTCTTGTTCAGTACTGTCTTTCTCACTCTTGAGAGGGGTTTATATTTATATATAAGTCCCCAGTGCATGTTTCTGTGACACAGGTTCCCTCCTATCTACACACTGAGAAGGTGAACCCTAGAGGACATTCTACCTAATGTCTGAAGGTGTAGTGATAGTGGGGCCTTAGTCTGGAATCCCTTTCCTCTCCCCCAGTGATATTCTCTTCCAGGACTAAGTTGTCTCATCTGACCATAGGGATTTTCATGAGGTTTTGCTCTGAACCACATTACTGAGTAGCTGCACACTGTTTAGGTGAGGGACTCATCCACTCTAAGGACTAGAATGTTTCAGCTACCTTTGGACTAGAGGGAAGAAAATTTTCCCAACAGGCACACCAAAAAGAATGTCTCTGGGACTGACAGTGGCTATCTGAGGATTTTTCTCCTTTTCTCGTAGCTCTGCTTCTTGCTAGTCTCAACACACATTTTTAAAATGGCTCTAGCAGAAAGGCGAGGGTCCTCAGGAAGCGAAGCCGGGGCTGTTTACTTTGTGTAGCTGGGACACCCTGGATGTGGGCTCTGCAAGATAGAAGTGGGCTTGGATTAGCATTCCAGTGTGCCTTTGCCTTAGTGAAAGAATTATTTTTGACTTGACAACATACCTACACATCTGCAATCCAAATACTCTGTACGTTAGAATAAATATTTAAGCAATGTGTTACTTTCGTTAACCAGACATGACATCAGAGCCATTCTCAGTAATTTCTTTTCTTGTTCTAATAACATGAAAAGGAAAAAAGGGAAACAAAAGTGAAATATATTGCCTATGTCAGTTCAGGAAAAAAAAAAACTGCCTAATCAGGGTCCAGAAAAAAATTTTCATATTTCTCTATTTCTTTTAACAAAATGACATCTTCTCTTATTGAAAGAGTCACTCAAGTTCTTGCGTTTTTCATCTTTGACAGTCTGGGGTCTTTTCCTGGTGCCTGTACTCTGACTCTGATTTCTCAGCATAGGAATGCTTGGGGGACAGTCCTGAAAAGGTAGACAGAGGCACTGGAATTGTAAATGCTAGGAATGAAAATCTTCTCTCTGTGCCAACCAAACCCTGATGGAATCACCATTGTAACAGAACTCACATTTTAAAAATATGTCATTTGTCTCTAAAGCTAATAGTCTCCTTTTTTTGTTATTTTCGCTTTTCATTTTTTTATGAAAGGAATGAAAGGCTGAAGGAATAGCTCAAATTAACTACTATGAGTTCATGTTCCACTTGAAGAATCCTTCACTCTAGAAGTCTTCCCTAAGGTTACATGGGTATGCAATTTTATGTGAATAAACACTAAGAGAAGCAATTCGATCATCTTATTTCAAACAAACCTTAGGAATGTGAGGACAAAAGTATTAAAAGTTAATAATTCTCACCGGATCCTTTTGTAGACAAGATGGAACACAATTTAGATATTCTGTCTTATCTAATGTGGTACATTAGGCAAAACCATGTAAAGCATAAACTACTACGTAAATGCCTGGAGGCAACATGGAGAAGGCTCATAAAGAGTTTCTTGGCAATTTACAGGAGCTTTTTATGACTCTTATACACCTTTGCTCTCAGATGGCCATAAATGTAGACCATGAGCAGAACCCAAGCAACTCTCATGGCCCATGGAATCACATTGATTTTTAAAATCACAGTAATAACAGTAAGATGAGTCAAGGGAAAATAACATTGGGAAACCCACAGGGAGAATATTAAATATGTAGTATTCTTGAATTGATTCTGCAGAGGTGGCAGAGGATGGAATAGAGCCATTTCCTTGAGAATAAGTTAGTGTGAAATCCTTGGAATAAAATTCATGGATAGCATCCCAGCTCAGCTTGTCAGCATTTATTTTCAAGTAGGAGGTTTTTCCCCATTGGTGCCTTAAGACAGCTTCAAAAGGAACTTGTAAATACTGTTAAATTTTCTCAAATTGGCAAGCTTCTAAAATGGATTATTAAAAGAATGGTTTGCAAAACTTCGGAAAGAGATGCCAGTGGATCCCTAAGATCCCGAATAGATTCACTAAAAAGGAAATTGCCAGTATGTTCACATTGTTTTTCATTTAATGTGTTACTAGTCTGGTAGATGGACAGCACATTATTTAGCCAAAAGTAATTTTGCCAAAGCAAATTGGTCAATACAATAAATTGATTGAAAATAAATATCTCTTATCATTAGATGTTAGAGCATGAGTGATAAAACATAGGATAACTTTACAATGCTGTAAGTATCTTTAAACATTATTTGATAGTTTTCAGAACTTTTATTTTTATCATTATGTATTTTGAAACCATCTTCAAATGATTACTCTCTCTTATTGTGAAAAGTTTGAACAACAGAGGAATTGCTTAGGAGACAAGCTAAGAATCCTACATTAGGAGCTAATTATTTGAAACTAATACAGTGGTTGAACAATTGACTACAGTTATGATTTATGTATTATTTTAGGCTTTTTAAACAACATATGCTTTTTATGGGAAAACAATAAATACAAACTAGAAAAATTTTGTAAACATAATCTCATTCAAGTAGGGCTAACCAATGATTGCATATTAGTACATGATAGTTTTCCGTTTGTTTTTTCTATGACTACATATAATCTTTTACCTACCATATAGTATTTGGAAACTAGCATAATATTTAAAGCAACCCACTTGTTGAACATTTCCATTCCTCTAATTAACTGCTGAAAATTTATACTGTTTCAATTATCTTACATTATAAGCATTGCCCAACAGGAGTAACTGGCTGGAAATATATATGTAAAAAAAATCAAACTATTGAGAAAAATCAGAGTATTGAAAAAAATATAGAAGATGCAAAATTAGTGGTGATTCTATCAAGTAGTACACAAAAATGACCAACTTTAAAAAAAACACCAGTTGGCATTGTTCCCTTTTAACTAGATCATTGTTTTGACAAAATTATCTTCTTGATCAAATTGCTTTTTGTCAAATTGCTTTTAGCCAAATTGAATGTGGACAAATTGGTGGGAAACAATAGTTCAAGGAAATGCAATAGACAAAATATGCTTGAACTTCAGTGGGGCATTTTGTAAATCTTTCATGGTATCATTGGAGACAAGATTAAGAAATATGGGCCTACTTAATGCAATTAGGCAGATTAATAACTGGTTGAATGAACATACTTAGAGAGAGTGCTTATTAATAACTTGGGGGAAGGGAGGTCTAGTGACTTAAAACAAAACTCTGTTCTTGGTCCTGTCCTAATAAAAATTTCTATCAGGGTCTTGGACGAATGCATGTTTAATAAATTTCTGAATATAAAGCCAATAGGAACAATATACTCATATGTTGACAGCATCAAAATCCAAACAGGTCTTAACAGGTTGGAATAATAAGCTTAATCTACCTAGACATATGTAACAGTAATAAATATAAGATTATTTACTTTGGTTTTATAAGCATCAATGCACAAGTACTTATTGGAAGAATTTGTATTTGTGAAATAAGACTTTAAGATTTTAGCTGACAGTCAATTCCACATGGCATCGACAAAAAAAGGCAATGCGATCTTTGGTGAAATCCTCTAAGTACATAGATTCAACAAGTTATTAATCTGCCTAGTTGCATTAGCTTAGCCCATATGTCTTAATTTTGTGTCCAGTGATACCATGAGGGATTTACAACACGTCCCTGAAGTTCAATGTGATCTTTGGTGACATTATTAGAAACACAGGGGAGGAGTATAAGATAGGATATGCTATATGCCAAGCCCTGGGCTAGCGATAGCCTATTCTGTAGTCCCATCCCCATGCGACTGTCCTTGCTCGTGACTACATATGTCATCCTTGAGCTACCTCTGGATCCTGCAGCCCAGATGATTGGCCAGTCCAGATGATGACTCCAAGACTTCCCACTTTAGAAGTTCTTTTTATTTAAATGTTACTGAGGCATTTGTGGGTAAATATGGAAAATAGGGTAGCAGTTGGCCTACCAGTGCATGAATAATCTTTGAATCTTTACAGATGTAAAGAATAATGATTAGATTTTGTAACAAAGTACGGTTAGACAGTCAGGGCTTTTCAGGGCCAGGACTATGTATGAAAATACTCTTCTTATCATGGTAGTTAGTGTGCATGGGCAGGATTCCAGGTGGAGAGGAATAAGCTGCAGGGGCCCAGGAGCACCATCTGCATTCTAGGAGATGGCAAGCTGCACACCAGAGAAGCCAGGCCCAAGAGGCTTGAGCAAGCATGAGCACACTCTGCTGTGGTTTAAAGACTCAGGAAGGAATGAAAACCCCTGGCATCTTCTGCCTGTCCCTGATGCTAGGACTATGTTTATCCATGTAGGGGAGGCTTCTGCATTCCTCTTCGATGTGTTTCTACAGGGTTCATTTCCTGTGTCTGTGCTCCTTTTCACCCATCTGCATCTGCTGATTATTGGCTGGAGGCTGAGTCTTTAATCTTACTCTGTAAGTGATTCTCAGCAGGGTCTGATTTCCATTCCTCTTAATCTGGTGCAGTGGAAAAGAAGGCAATATGTGGCTGAGGCTTAGAGACAAGTTTAGGTTACGAAGCAGACCCTGCTACTTGCCAGTTTGGAAAAATGCACTTAATTTTTCTCAGTCTGTTTCCCCAGGGGTAGAAATAGAGATATTAATAATAATAGTATTACCTGTCAAGGTTGTTAGAGAATTAAATAAAACAAACTACTTAGTACAGTGGCTGTTATTGTTACTGTTTTTAATTAGCATTTATTCCAGCCCTCTACCCATCCTGAGGCTGAGCAAACACCGATGTAAAGTAGCACAGGATCTTCAGCGCTAAGTGCAAGTACAAGGACTAACCAACTTATCCCTGCAACAAAATAAGGTATTCAGGCAGAAAGTGAAGGACCAGCGATAAGCATCATCCTTCACTCATCTCCTTACTCACAGTCCCAGGAAACACATTCTCTTTAGTTTACATCTGGAACCCACCATCCCAGGCACAGAGATAACCTCCTGGACACGTGGGAGCCCACTCGTATTTCTGGGAGGTTTTATCACTACTGTGCAGACAGAAGTTCTTTTTATTTCCCAGAATGTTAACAGAATAGTATAATAAGCCTCCATGTGCTTGCAATCCAGCTTGAACAATTGTCAGTTCATAGCCAGTCTCATCCATTCTGTTCCACGAAGCCCACCACCGGATTTGTTGTGAAGCAAATCTAAGACATCATTATTTTATTTATAAATATTAATATTTAAGTTTGTACCTTTAATGAAAGACCCAGGACTTGATTTTTAGCAGTTCACTTTTTCCTTGGGCTCCATTTTCTATGGCTATTTGAAATAATTAGGTAGATCCATAGTGTTTCAGTGCAACAATCATTCAGCGTTGGTTAAATGGGATAATTTTGTAATGGATCACATGAAACACATTTATACCAATGAAGAATTTTCAGGTACTTTTCACGTTTTTACATCTCTGATGCATTTTATAACTGATAGCAAGTGCTAGTTTAATTGACAGTGTTATTATTCTTTCGTAGTGGTACATAATCTAATAGTGTATCTCTCAGAGGATGGTGTCTTAGAAAGGAAAAAATGAGATAGTTGGGAAGATAGATGGACACAAACATACAGACAAATAACACCTAAAACTACCTGCTTAACTGCCTACATACCCATCCATGTGAACAAGAAAATGAAAATAAATGTAGAGTAAACTGAGTATATAAGTTCTGAGAATGCAACGGAGCTATTTCTGAGCACTTCAGACTGAAAAGAGAGAAAAACCATGTAGGCATTCCATCCCAACAGGTACAGAAACATACCAAATATGGAGTACGAAACTTGAAAGATGAAGCTGTCTCCTTTAATAACAGTTCCATGGCCAAAACTTACTTTCTTTATCATTGCTGTTGTCCTCACTTATCATCATAGCTTTCAGAACTTTTTCAAATGGAAGTAACAAAAAGTGGCATGGTGTGGTCAATGTGGCCAGAGAGGAAAGGGGGTTGGGGTGGCCCTAAGAAACTGAGGACATACATGATTTAGTCACATGTAGAGCAGCTGGTGCATTTCCATGACCACACTGTTTCTGTGTTAGCTAGTTTGACAGGCAAATACATCTTTTGGACATTCTTAGAACTGCATGGTCGAGAAGAATTTTTAAAGTCTGATGTGGAACTAGCCATGTGGCTTTGGGCAATCGGTTTAAGATTTCTTGAACCTCAGTTTCCACATATTAAAGAGCTTGCTGGTTATAGTAGGATGTAGGATGTAGCCTTCATGAGGGCAGGTTTCTTTTTTGCTTTCTGGTGTTTTAGAGATAGCATGACATCTGTTACTCAGGCTGGAGTGCAGTGGTGCAATCATAACTTGCTGCAATCATGTAACCTTGAACTCTTGGTCTTAAATGATCTTCCTGCCTCAGCCTCCTAAGTAGCTGGGACTATAGGTGCATACCACCATGCCTGGCTAATTCTTTTTTATATGTTTTGTGGAAATGGGGGTCTCATTATGTTGCCTAGACTGGTCTCAAACTCCTGGCCTGACTGGTCAAGGGATCCTCCTGCCTCAGCCTCCCAAAGTGCTGGAATTACAGGTGCAAGCCACCGTACGTGGCCAGGACAGAGACTTTTTGACTCTTTTGTTCACTGCTGTATCTCCAGTACCTAGAGCAGTGTCTGACACATGGTAGGTTCTCCATAGATGCTGAATGGATGAATGAACGTATGGATGAATTTTAGGTCCCAAACTGTGGGGCAAATGCTGTGGCAGAGAGAATTTACTTCTGTCAACCACAAATGATCGAAGAATGTTCACCACTGTGTAGACTGAATAGACAATGTTTCCTATACATATGATTTAACACTTTTCAGATATATATAGTAATAATACATTTTAAAACCATATAATTAATATTATATAACATTTGTGAAATTCTTAGACAATATAAACAAACATTATACAGCACTTTGTCAGACACTCTAATCACCTTTAAATATATTAATTTTATAAATCCTTTCTAATCTTTATAACACACTATGAGGTGGATATTTTAATTATCCTTATTTTGCATATGAGGACACTGAGGTAAAGAAAAGTGAAGTGATGGAACTAGCATCCAAACCCAAGCAATCTGGCAGAGTCCCTACTCTTAACAACAATGTTATGTTAATATTAACATGGAGTCTCCTTCCAGCTCAGTGTAGCAAATCCTACACTAGAATGATGTCTGAGGTCACTTCTAGCCTATAAATGCTGTGATTCTATATAGTAAGCTCTGATCCACATATTAGTAACATTAAAACAGCAGTGCAAAGTGAATTCAGAGACACATTAGCCATTTCTCCTAAAATTCATGGAGGTGATGTGTAAGTTTTCTTCCATTTAGAGATTAGGAAGCCATGTCATGCCATTCCCAGAGATTCTGCCAGAAGACCTGAGGTTTAGGAATGTATAGACCTTCCCACATGGCCTAGTTTCACTTTAGCATCAGCTTTTCTTTCTTCAGGGGCCAGAGGTTATTTTATGCCTTGGTTCATTCCAGGTCCCTGTGGTCTAATGCAGAGTCTACTGACACATGTAGCCCAATAGCTGGCACTGAAATCAGCCAAGTGACATTGACTTATGACATTCCCCCTTGAGATGCTCATTAACCAAAAGTCATGACACCCAGGAGACCCCTGGAGAGAGTGAGAGCTTGGAATCCATTTTATTTTTAGCTTAATGATTCCCTCTTCTCACATTTCAGATCAGTCCTTCCTCATGCTGTCTCTGAGAGCCAGAAAGCTTTCAGTTAGTTAAACAACATTAGTTAACCTCATTATTGGAACAAAAATAGAAAAGCTGAAATAAAGATGCACTTTCTTCTATAAGACAAAAAAATATCCTAGGTAATAATTACTCCATTGTTTTTCTATCAAAATTAACCGGTACAAAGGAACTGGCAGGAAAAGAGAGTTGGTGGAATAAAATACTGTTTTCATTTAGCTGCTGTTGAAAAGAGATAATTTAAATGGCCTTATTTCTTATTTAGAGTTACAAAAGTGACCGTTAATACTTGACCAGAAAAAGATTAAGTATCTGCATACTGTATTTTTTTCTTATATTCTATTCTTAACTTGATAGCCTCCTGTTTGTAGCAATAGATCGAGAGTTTATTTGGACTTTTTTTTTTTGGATCATATACACCTTGAAAATATGAAAAATGCCACAGAGCTGCTCCTTTGAAAATTTACATAAATTGCATAAAATGTCAAAGGCTTCAGATATTTCCAATTCCAAACCCTACCCAACAAGGGAGAATTAGATAAACCATTATTGAAAATCTAACTTAAACAAGAAGCAAGACTTTACCTTTGAGAAATCTGGGTTCTATTGTTGGATGTATCATTGATACATCCCTGTCCTTGAAATGCTGGCCCCAATAACAAGGACTCTACCTCCTTTGCCCCTCCTTCATTCCCATCATTGTGACACTCAAAACATAGCTTAAAAGGTTTCTCACGCAGTCTCATTTTATTCTTTCTGTCAGGATGAGCAAGGTGAGTAAAAGAGTCAATATTTTTTTAAGTTTGGTAACTGAAGTTCAAAGAGGGCAAGTGACTTGCTCCAAATTGCAACAAGAATAAGAGATGGGGCCAGGAGCAAAATCAAGGTCTGTCAGATTTCTTCGAGGTGAGAAAGAACATTGCTAAGTTTCACCACATGCAACAAGCTGTGAATACCCTACAAGGAATTTTCACCAAATCCAAAGACAACTCAGTTCCATAGTTTTTCAGAGAGAAAAACCTCCCATGGATGTACTGCCAACATGGAATCCCTGCTGTTGATTTACCCTCACTGTGACACCAAAAAAACTCAACAATTATAAAAACAAAGTGAATGCTTTGTTAGTCTGCTACTAAATCCTTATTTAATGTAGAGTTGTATGTGATCATTGGCCAAAGAAAAGAAATAGGAAGAATGAAAAGAGCCCCCATGGGCAGTTCTACATGGTGGAAAGGCAGTGGAATGGAAATGTGAAGCTGAGAAATTAGTACCTCTTCAGCATCCTTAAGTTTTCCCCCTCAGGGCCTCAAAGTCAACGGGAAAGGATTTGTGACTGCTTGGATCAAAAAAATTCCTGTGTTTTGTCTCTGAAGGGACTAAGACAAAACAGAAACTAATACCCACCATTGTTCCTGTGACCCAATTTCCTTTCCTCCCTTCCCACAGAGGAATATTCGGACACTTTCCTTGCTGTTGGAAGTTGCCAGGCTCTCTTCAGAGTGGTGAGGTCAGAATTTGTCATTACTCAGGTTGTCAGAGGAACAGTCCGTCAGCATTAGGTTAGACAAATAACACAGAAGCCGAACTCCTCATCCAAGGGAATTTAGAGCCTCTTGTTTTCCTATTGGAGAAGCATTAAACCCTGGAAAGGTCCAAATCTAATCTGAGAGAGCATTTCTGCCTTCCTCCCTCATGCTCTGGTATGGGCTCTGACTGCTATACAACACTTGGGCAATACAGAAAAGGGTAAAACAAAAGCAAAATCACTTTTTTTGTAATTAGACTCCCCTATAGATAAGCCTTTTAACATTTTGTATATATCTGTGTAGTTCCTTTTCTGCTATTTTGAAATAAGTGATTCCAAACTAAATATAATTTGTGTTACTCTTCATTAATTAAAATATTGGACAAAGGCACTTGGAAAACAGTGTCATCTGATATTAGAAAATTCTTTTCTATGAGGTTTGTGTCAATTCAAACTACTTTCAGCAGTGAATAGGAAAAAATACCTCATCTCGCTCTCACCAACACTGAATTTGATATGTTCTCAAAACTTTGCCAACTTGGAGAGAAAATAGTGTCTTATTTTAACTTGTATTACTGTTTATTGCTGTTGAGACCAATATTGGAGAGGATATTCATGAGTTTTTTATATTTTCTCCCTGAGAAAATTTTATGTCCCCTTACGCATTTGAGTAATGGAGAGTGGTGGTTTTCATATTAATAGATGTTAGTTTAAAAATTTCTTTTTAATCCTGTGTGATCTCTTCTTTTGAGGCAACCATAGAGGAGTTATAGAGTTACAGAGGTTTTGCTTTGTTGGTAGCTCAGAAGGTAGCTAAGAGCTTAGGGGCAGAGTCTGGTAAAGTGGGGGAGGTTTTTCTCAGTAGAACTAGATTGGCTTATGAAAATGGCTTTGCAAATGGCAAAAATATGAAGGGAAAGCAAAGGTACATGATTTGCCAAGGGTCACAAAGCAAATCAGAGGTATCTGGTGCCCTTGACCAGCCACACACTTCACTTGGCCTCCAAGCTTCTCTGGTCAAGGCTATTTAAGAAAAGGGTATCAATGCTTTCATTTCTGGTGATCTTTCAATCACAACATTTTCAAAACAAAGCAAATCTTTACTTCATTTTTATACATGACATGAAATGTGTACATATAATCAAATGAACAAAAATATAATGACTCTAAATTGATTGGGAAACTGGTAGATAGTTTTGGGGTTGGGTGAGAAATAAATTACTTTAATAATGAGATCTTTGTGAGCCTGTATGTATGTTACGACATAATCAGATTTGTTTTCTTGCTGGGAGATCACATTCTTGTTCTCTCACCCTCTCTTTCTCCTATGTCCTCCCCTACATACATGTGTATGTATGTCTATATATATATACACACACATGCATATGTATATGCATACATACATACATGCATATATATGTACATTCCTCAGTAGAGTCCCTACAATTTTCAAGACTGACAAAACTTAGTATGTGTCAGAGCCTGCCTTACTTTCTTACTCTCTCTTCCCTTTACTGGCCTCACGACCCTGCATTTCAGAATAATCACCAGGAAAGGTAAATTTTATCAATGTCTGCTTCCAAAGGAGAACAACAAGTTGAATGAAAGAATCATCTCTGGGGATACAAGACAAGAATCATCTCTTGTCTTGTATCCCCAGTATCACAGTTTGGCCTCCAATTTAGGTCACGCCACATCACCAGGTTCAGACCCTATCATGATCATAAATGGCGTTTGTTAATGACACTAACTAGGAGATCCTACTCTGAGTAGTGGTCCTAGAAGAAATCCAAGGAATAGGATTGCTGGATAAAATATAAGACACCCAATTAAATGTGAATTTTAGATAAACAACAAATAACTTTTTTGTATAAGTATGTCCCAAATATCCCACAGGACATACTTACACGGTATTACTTGTTGTTTATCTGAAATTCAAGTGTATTTGGATGTCCTACATTTTTCTATGCTGTATTTGACAACCCAACCAAGGAAGTAACACCATCAAGAAACTAACAGTAGTAACATTGATCGGGTGTTGGTCCAGTGGGAGGGGGGAGGAGGAGATGCATATATTGACACCTAAACAGTGTGGTGCGCACTGTCTGGGGGATGGACATGCTTTAGGCTCTGACTCTGGCCGAGCAAAGACAATATATGTAACCTAAATATTTGTACTCCCATAATATGCTGAAATAAAAAATTAAAAAAACAGAAACAGTACAAATCAAATCATTATTTAGTATACTACTTCCCTGACAGTGCAGAGAGAATCACCTACAAGTGTTATTATCCTAGAAAACAGCCGTACACTCCAAAGGGTCTGCACCTGGTCAGGACCAGCAAGTGAAGACCAAAGGCAAATAAGGCAGATAAACTATATGGTTTGGGATCTTTTCCACTGACATGGAATTATTATAATGAGAGAGGTTTTAACAATGGGAGAAATTTTAACATTTAGAGCTAGAAATCTCTTTTTAAACAGTGAGAAACTGAGAATTAACACAGATAGTAACAGTATTTTAAAAAAACAAAATCTTGCTTATTGTTATTGACACAATGAAACAGGAACAGCTAAAAAAAACTATACAAGCACAAGTCAGCTAAAATAAAAATCACAGTTCTGCTTGGGTTGGAGCCTCGCTGGGAAGGGCCTTGTGAGCACAGAGACAGTGTAGCTGGCTCGGCCACACCTGTCTACCTGGCCTTCACTCTCCTCCCTCAACGTTCCCCTGAAGACCTCTCAACTTTTCAAATTGTCTGTTCAGACATAGCATTGGCATCTCTGGAATTTAGTGAAGATTGTTATCAAAGAACAGTGTGTGAAACCGTAACAGGTATGATTTAAGCCCGTGGGTAATCGAGATGTAAATATTTTATTTTGGTGGTAGACATGGTTTCTGGGCTTGTGGCATATACAAAGTTTGAATTTAATCACAAATGGTATCAATGAGGGGTGAGGGAGAGACTAGGTCTTGGATAGCCTAGAATGTCATTTTCTTAGGAAAAAAAAACAGCTGCAACTGATGCCTGAAAGATAAATTTTAAAACACACTTTTCCCCCAAATTATGGGCCTATTGATTTCATTTATCAAGTATAAGTGAAAGAAGGCTTTTGATCTTGCTAATGGAAAAAAAAACCCAGACTCTGTAAAATAATGTAAAGAAGTTTATTCTGAGCCAAATATGTGTGACCACTAGCCAAAGGAGCCATACACAAAAAGTCTTGAGCAAGTGGTCCCAAGGCAGTTCATTTTAGGGAGACAGCAATTGCAGGTAAAATCATAAATCAATACATGGAAGGTATACATTTGTTTGGCTCCAAAAGGTGGGACATCTTGAAGTGGGGGCTTACAGGTTATACATGGGTTCAAAGATTCTTTGATTTGTAATTGCTTAAAGAAATAAAGCTTTGTCTTAAAGGCTTAGGTTGTTTTAAGTTAAGATAAAGAAGTCTGTTAATTAGAGGACAAGGCACAATATACTGACTCAAGTGGTCTGTTAAGCACATTGACGACCTGCAGGTACAATTTAACCTTTGCTATGCATAGCCTGCTAATAATTTAGTATCTTATTGTCAGGAAGAGTCTGTTTTGTCCATCTATGGTCTCAGTTTTAACATTAATGCTGGTCAATTTTTGTATCTAAACTCCAAAAGGGAGAGGATATAATGAAGTGTATCTGACCTCCCTTCCTGGCTGGGAACTCAGTTTTAAGGTTTTTCTGGGTGCCTTTGGGCAAGAGGAGGTCCGGTCAGTCAACAGGAAGATTAGGATTTTATTTTAGTTTGCAATTTGCCGTCCGATAGCATCCCAATGAAAATACTTTTGCTTTTGTCTGTGTGAGGAAAAACAGTTTTTCCTCTGTTCTCACACACAATAATCAACTCAGAAGATTTCTGTGGCCAAATGTGTGGTGGTTTTTCCCCACACATGCAGCAAGCCATCAGTCCTGGAGCAGGTACCCTCCAATTCAATCCAATTCTGTGGGGTGCCCTCCAGTTCAATTCAATTCTGACACTGTCTACCTGAAGATAATGTCAAATCCCACAGATTGAGGGCTCAGTCCCGCAACTGCTCCCACTGTCTGTGCCAACTGCAAAGCCCAGGTTGTGGCCTGTGCTTCTGACTAACTGGCTATAAACTGGGGTTCCCATGCCCCACTCCTTGGGCTCAATTAATTTGCTAGAGTGCCTCACAGAACTCGGAGAAACATGTTTACTGGTTTATTATAAAGGATATTACAGATGAAGAGATGCACAGGGCAAGGTACGAGGGAAGGGGTGCAGAGCTTCCATGCCCTCCCCAGGTTCACCACCCTCCAGTAACCTCCTCCTTCTGTTCATCTATCCAGAAGCTCTCCTAACCTTGTCCCCTATGGGTTTTTATAGAGGCTTCATTATCTAGGCATGATTGATTAAACCATTGGCCATTGGTGATCAACTCAACCTTCAGCCCCTCTCCCCTCCCCAGAGGTTGGGGGGTGGAGCTGAAAGTCTCAACCCTCTAGTCCTGCCTGGGTCTTTCCAGTGACCAGCCCCACCTGAAGCTACCTAGGGACTGCCACAGTCACCAGACAACTCTTCAGTACACAAAATACACCACTTTGGAGATTTTAAGGATTTCAGTTGTTGTATGCCAGGAAATGGAGATGAAGATCAAATATATATTTTACAATATCATAATCCCTGGTATCTTCAGTTGGTGAAGAATCATTGGGATGAAAAGTAAAAGGTATGTTGAGAAAATGATACTCCAGACTGAGTCAGAAACTGTCCCTAAATTGACAAGTAATTTGACTTTTTTATAATTTAAATTTCTTATCTACCAGAAAAGGAAAATCCTATTTATACTACCTCAGAGGGCTTATGATATTATAGACACAAAAACATTCTACAAAGTTAAAAGCACCACAGAAACACAGTATTTGTCCACTCATGTTCATGACAGCATTATTCTCAACAACCACAAAGTGGAAGCAACCCAAGTGTCTTCCCATGGATTAATGGATAAACAAAATGTGGTATGTACCTCCAAAGGGATGCTATTCAGCCTGAAAGAGGAAGGAAAATCTGACACTTGCCACAACATTGATGAAACTTGAGGATATTACGCTAAAGGAAATAAGTCAGTCACAAAAGAACAAATACTGCCTGATTCCAGTGAAATGGGGTACTTAGAGTCATCAAATTCATAGAGACAGAAAGTAGAATGGCCATTACCAGGGGCTGGGGGAGGGAAGAATGGGGAGTTGTTTAATGAGTACAGAGTTTCAGTTTGGGATGATGAAAAAGTTCTGGAGATGGATGTTGGTGATGGTTGCATAACAATGTGAATATGTTTAATGTCACTGAACTATGCACTTAAAAATGGGTAAAATGGTATATTTTATGTAATGTATATTTTACCACAATTAAAAATGCGCACTACTCTATACATTGTAAAATAAAAAATATGGTTTATAGAAAAACACAGAGGCAACAGCAGATTTACTAGTATAAATGGTATTGTTAATGAAAATATCAATAATTTAGATAGGTTTAACAAAGACCGCTCATTGATTACGTTTATGAAAATGGAGTGAGTTTAGCTATTTATTTATTACATGAGGAGGCAAGGTAGCCTTTAGATAGCTTCCTCTAAAAATTTCAAAGGATGTTAATGACTCTAAAGAAAATTTACATACCTATGTTGTAAGAACAAGTTAAAGAACTAATTATGTTTCCCCCAGAAATTATCCCAAACTTTTTCCCAAGCTCAGGAAAAAGTTTCGTATATTTGCCTATTTTCTACATATTGAACTTTCAATCTGCAGTTTCACAGATGAGACTAAGATAAGTCCTCTGCTATATGTTTTGACACCTTCCTGTGCTTTCACATTCCCTGATGATACCTTAACAGGGATCACAGTGACTTCTTCAACACCAATACACAGTACCCAGCACAGGACCCGGCACTTACTGGGTGCTCAGTAAGTATGTGTTGAATCAAAAAACAGGTGGGTGTGTGGCGGGGGTGGGGAGAGTAATGGAATCATATTTTAAGAACATGTTAGAGCTAAGTCAGCTTCATGATCCTCTCACTCGAATGGATGGAAATGTCCTAACATATGTACACCTGAGACCCTCACTAGAACGCTGCAGGGTTCTAGATTAAGGGTTCAGGGTGCCCTAGGAACAGTGTCTGGGGCAGCAGGATCAGTAAAGGGTTTGTCTAGACACACCTGCCCCTCTCGGGTAAGTTCTGGGGAGCTGTGGCTTGAATGAACCGGGGTTTAAAGGTCTGGGTGTTCTCTTCTCATTGGAACCCCCTTAAAAATATGAGTTTCCACCCAAATCTAAATTACAGTGAGGACTTCCCATGCTACACATCTGCAATGAGATTCTACAGGTCATTCAGAAAACTGAGGAATGATCCCAACTTTCATCCCTACTTTAGGATTCTTTGTCAATTAAGTCGCTCCGGCCCATGTCCCCACTAAAGCTACTGCTCAGGTCTACTTGACTGAGGAGGAGTGGGAGCATAGACCTAGTATAACCAGAACTGATTGTTTGGGAGAAGCTCATAATCCAAATTTTTATAGGAAATTTACAGATTTTATAACTTTTAAAATATTTGTAGCCAAATGAAACAAATCTGTGAGCTGAAAGTTTACCTAAATATATTGAAAGTTGGAAAAAGCCTGGGCATGGTGGCTCACACCTGTAATCTTACCCCCTTGGAAGGTAGAGGTGGGAAGATCACTTGAGCCAGGAGGTTGAGACTAGCCTGAGCAACTTAGCAAGACCGTATCTCTACAGAAAAATAGAAAAAATTGGCCAAGTGTGGTGGTATATACCTGTAGTCCCAGCCACTTGGGAGGCCAAGGCAGGAGGATTGCTTGAGCCCAGGAGTTTGAGGTTGCAGTGAGCTATGATTGCATCGCTGCACTACATCCTAGGTGACAGAGTGAGACCCTGTCTCTAAATAAATAAATAAATGTTGTAAAAAGCTTGTAAGAACTTTAGATTCTTTTTAGCTTGATTTTTCCTTTTTTCCTTCCATTCTTATTTCATCCATTCCCATTCTCCCTCCCTCCTTCTCTTTCTCCCTTCCTCCTACCCATAAATATGTACTGAGCAGCTACTATTTCCAGGGACTATATCTAGCACTGGTCACAGAGAAGGGAAAAATAGAACTATTACATCTGAGATTCTGGAGGGTTGGGAGGTGAGACAGGTAATAAACAAATAAATGAAATAAATCCTTAGAATACTTAGTTATAGTTTCTATGGAGAAAAATAAAGCTGGAAAGTCGGATAAAGAGTAGGGGAGGATGTTGCCCACTTAAGTAGTGTCACGGGGAGAAGAGCAAATGCACAGGCAGGAGTGTCACTGGTGTGGACCAGAGTGGCAGCATTGCTAACTTGCTTAAATTCTTCAATGCTAAGAATCTCTGTTTCTAATATATTTCCCATTTTCAAGCATATTCTTGCAAGTATATCAGTGTGGTTAGCAGCAGCATTTCCCTTAGGCTTTTAAGCCTGCAGTACCCCAGCAGCAGTTCCAGGAGCCCATTCCAGAACCCTCTTCTGGCTGCTGCTATCTTCTGTTCATGTGAGAAGTTTACCAGCAATTTGCATTTGTGAATACAGTCATGTCTGTATAAATGCTAGGGAATCACAGATAAAAAAGGCATAGCCTCTATTCCCCAAAGGGCTTCAATCTAGTATTAGGAAATAAAAATAAATATAAATAGGTGAAATAAAGCATCTCAGGTACTCAATAAAAACACAGAGAAGAAGAACCCAAATGAGGGAGTGATCACTGTTCTCTGGAGAGATCAGGGCTGGAGTATACTGGGAGGGGAGAGACTAAGAATGCCTTAGTTTGGGAGCATAGCAGTGATTCACAAAATCACCATTTATTACGGACTTCCACATCATTAAATTTTGACTGTAATATATGGGCCTGCTTGATTAATGTATTATATTGGTCACAGAAAAATATACCATCGATTGTTGTCAATGAGTGTATTTCTCCTCTGAAGGCACTGTCCATTGCCACAACTCTGATTTTCGGTTGCATAATACGTAACCAGATTTTTAGTTCGTGCAATGCAAAAGAAAAGTCTATTATTGTTGTTTATACCCATCTACTATAGAATAGCATTTAAATTCAAGTTAACCTCTCACTAATAATTACATTCTGAATTCAGAAAGATATTAGAGATTAGGCCTGCTTGTCCCATTAAAGTCAGTTCAAAGAAAGAAGGATTCCTAATATTAACTTGCATTTGGAATTGTAAAATACCATGTAGTTATTTTGCATACCTTCTTCTCAGCATTCCTCAAGGGAACGAAAGGCAGGACAAACAGACCTTTTTCAAAAGACAGACATGAGTCATACCACCAGGTGTGGTTTGTCAATGGTCACAGGACCAGGCAATGGAGAAGAAAAGCAAGAAGCAAAATGGTCTGAGGCCCTAGTATTACCCTTTTTATCTAAGCCTCCTTCCATTCAATCAGCTACATAAGACTTAGTGGTAAACAAAAATCAGGCAGAAGTATTTCCAAAACCTTCTACCTCTGACTAACCCAGGTCAAATCATGAACTAACCTAACAGTTTTTGCACCATGGAAGAATAGTTCATGGAAATTTACCTGTTTTAATTTTCAATAAATTATATATCTATCCTCTTTCTTTATCTTACTCTATTGGTATTTTTGAGATGATTCACCTTTTATAAAACTCACTTTTTTAAAGTGTACAATTTAATGGTTTTACTCTATTCCCAACATTGTTAAATCATCACCACTATCTAATTCCAGAGCGTTTTCATCATCCCCCAAAGAAATCCCATACCCATTAGCAGTCACTCCCCATTTCCCTTCCCCAACTCCTGGCAACTAACTTACTTTCTGTCTCTGTAGGTTTGTCTACTCTGTACATTTCATATAAATGGAGTCATACAATATGTAGCCTTTTGTGTCTGGCTTCTCGCATAGCACAATATTTTCAAGTTTCATCCATGTAGTTGATAAAATGTATCTGTACTTCATTCTTTTTTATGGTTGACTAATAATTCCATTCTATGGATGGATATTACATTTTCTCTATCAATTCTTCAGCTGATGGACATTGGGGTTATTTCCACTTTTTGGCCATTATGAACATGCATACACTTTTTTGCATGAACATATGTTTTCATTTTTCTTGTGTATATACTTAGGAATAGAATTGTTGGGTCATATGGTAACTTTATGTTTAACTTTTTGAAGAAGCCAAACTGTTTTTCCAAAGTGGCTGTACCATTTTACAGTTGCACCAGCAATGCATGAGAATTTCAATTTCTCCGCATGCTCACCAATACTTGTTATTATCCGTCTTTTTAAATTATGGCCATTCTAGTTGCTGTGAAGTGACAACTCATTGTGGTTTTAATTTGTGTTTCCCCAGTGATTGATGCTATTGGGCAATTTTTCATGTGCATGTTGGCCATTTGTATGTCTTCTCTAAAGAAAAGTCCATTTAAATCATTTGTCCATTTTTTTTCCAAGTCACCTTCTGCAAGTATACTCATTTTTAAATTGGTTATTTATCCCTTTATTATTGAGCCTTAAGAGTGATTTTGCAAATATTTTCCTCAATTTTGTGGTTTACTTTTTCATTTCTTGACAGTGTTCTCTGCAGCACAACAGTTTTTAATTTTGATGAAGTTCAGTTTATCTATTTTTTTGTTTTGGGGCTTGTGCTTTTGGTGTCATATCGAGGATTGCCTAATCCAAGACCACAGAGATTAACTCCTCTATGTTTTCTTCTAAGAGTTTTATAATTTTAACTCCTACATTCAGATGTTTGATCCATTTTTAGTTTTTTGTACATAAAGTAGTTTTTCAACTTCATTCTTCTGTATGTGAATATACAGTTGTCCAGAACCATTTGTTGAAAAGACAATTCTTTCCCCATTCAATGGTCTTGGTACCCTTATCAAAAATCAATTGACCATAGATGTATGGGTTTATTTCCAAACTCTCAGTTCTATTGCATTAGTCTATACATCTGTCCTTAAGCCAGTACCACTCTGTTTTGATTAGTGTAGATTTGTAATAAGTTTTGAAAACAGGAAGTTTGAGTCCTGGAATTTTGTTCTTATTCTTCAAGATTGGCTATTCTGGATCACGTGTGTTTCCCTATGAATTTCAGAATCCAGGGCTTTCAATTTCTGCAAAATAGGAAGCTCAGAGTTTGGCAGAGATTACGCTGAATGTCTGTATCAATTTGAGGACTGCTGCTATCTTAACAATGTAAGTCTCCCAATGCATGAACATGGGCTGTCTCTCCATTTACTTAGGTATTGTTTAATTTCATTTAGTGATGTGTTATAGTTTTCAGTGTTCAAATCTTGCACTATTTTTGTTAAATTTATTAATAAGTATTTTATTCTTTTTGATATTATACTCTATTGTATATTATGGCCATTTTAATATATCAAAAAATTAAAGTTATAACTAGTGTCATTGAAAAATAGATACCATTGATTACTAGATACCAGATATTTGACCAATACATTGTCTCACTGGATCCACTCTACAATTCTTGGAGGTTGCTATTGTCATTCCAAATCTACAGAAGAAAAAAAACAAAACTCAAAGAAATTAGGTAACTTGCCCAAGAGACACCATGCCTGACTTTCCTCATTGCTGAAGTCTTCTGAAGTCCAGGCAAGCACCCAGCAGCCCATAGCTAGGATATGTGGGAGTTTGTTGAACTTCCCAGAGTCCTTGGATTCCTTTATACTGAATCTTTGAACACCTAATATACTCTTCTCCATGTATCTACTATATTCTGGGGAAGAATTTTTTTCTCTGTGAGGGGACTACTGATAGAAAGATGCAAAAAAAAAAAATGAAAAGAAAAAGAAAAGATAAGAACAACAGGATTACTTATTTCCACCATGTTGCATTTTAAGATTTTATATGAATACCATGGAGATTATTTTTCTCAGCCAAAAAGAAAAATGAATTGAGTAAGGATGAGTTGCATTCTAATGTAGTTATTCCAGTTATTCAATGAAAAAGAACAGGATCTAGCTGGCAGTACAGACCATGCACCAGGAACATGCTCTCTTTGTGTGTGCAGAGTCATCACATGAGGTTTTACTCTTGCTATTGGGCTTAACTGGACTAATCAATTTTACATTTGCTTTGTTAAGCTTTTTGTCCATTTAAAAAATCATTACCATCTGTCTGACAACAGCTGGTGTCCTTTATTACTCAAATGCGTGTTCCATGTATATTCTCCAGCTGCAAAATTACAGAATTCTCAATTACTTGCAATAATTGTCAGAAGAGAAAGAAAAGGGAAAACCCCTTTGTGATGTTGCTGCTGATACATGCAAATAAAATCCATTCTATGTGATACCCAAGCTTACAAAGAAGTCGACCCCCACAGGCATTCCTGGGCAAGCTTTTGCACAAATCAGACAGCCCCCAAGAGCAAGTTCTGCCACATGGCTGAAGTGCCATTTGCTTCTAGCTTTAGGAGACAGAACTGAAGGCTAAACCCTGCTCTTCCAATGGCTAAACAATAAAATGGTTTTTTTTTTTTTTTTGGTTTGCTTTGTTTCATTTTTGGCAACAAGTTCCTAACAAGTTAACCTGTTTAGACTTCAGCTTCCCAAATTCTGCTGCTGGTTGGTTACGTTAATGGACCTTGGCCCCCTTCCTGCTGCACAGTTAAAAAAGTACCTGCTTACAGTGAGGAAAGTGGTATATCCTTGTCTCAGTGATCTAGTTCTGACATAAAGTCAAAACAAAATATCTCACAAATTTGTAGCTTAAACATACTATTTATTTGCTAACATTTCTGTCGGTCAGCAATTTGGGTTGAGCTCAGCTAGGTGAATCCTGGGGTCACCTATAGATACAGCCATCTAGTCACTTGGCTATCTGTGGATTGTCCAAGATGGCCTCACTCACTGGCAGCTGGTGCTAAATGTCAGGTATCCCTTTTTCTCCCTGTGGTCTTAAATCCTCAAGGAGGCTAAGCAAGTTCTCTGCACATGGAGGTCTCAGGGCCACAGGAGGGCAAAAATGGAAGCTGCAAGGCATCTCAAAGTGGAGGCTTGTAGATCATCCACCTTCACGTCTCCACATTCTACTGGTCAACGTAAGTCATGATGTCAACTAAGAGTCAAGGGCAAGGGATGTAGACACCCCCTTAGTATAAGAAACAGCAAAGTCATATAGCAAAGGATTGCTGTGTCCATCTTTGCAAGCAATTCACCACGAAGAACTACTAGGAAAGTGTTTGTCATAAAGCCACAGCAAGATTCTGCCCAGAAAGGAAATTTCCATGTGTTTTAATTTACTGTTTCTGATTTGAAGGTTTTATTCTCTAATGATACAAATGCAAATCTATCACAGGCATATTGTTATAGTGGAGCCATCTGATCATTTGAGTGTGTCATTATTCCTAAGAAAGCTCATATTTATGCTGTTGTGCACAGCATAGAGAATACTGTTCATTGTCTGAAGTAATTTGGTGCTAAATAACTTGGGCAGTTTTACAGACACCATCAGTGTGTCTTGTTTTCAGATGTCCTTTTGGTCAGGAAATAACTGTTTCTTTCTCCTCTTATTTCTTTGAAAGAATTTTTTTTAAGTCTGACCTCAAGAACAACTCAGGCACCTGGATGTGGCAGTCTCCAGAGTTCTGGCTGCTTCTATTAGTTCTACATGTGACAGAGAATGGGTGTTTTCAAATCTGCCCAGAGAGACTCCCTGGAAGGGAGTAGGGCATTCCATAAGGCTACTCATTGCTTTAGTTATGCTTTTTTTGGAACTCAGACTCATCCAAGTTGCCACAAGTAGTTGTTAGTGGATTTTTGTTTTGTTTTGCTTTGTCAATTATAAGCTTGGAATGAAAGAACAGCCAGAAGTAGAAAGCTGTCAGCTGTCAGCACTAGGAATTGACTTCTCTTCCTCTTTCATGACCCGATAACACCTCTCCACGCCTCTCTCTCTCTCTCTCTCTCTCTCTCTCTCCCTCTCTCTCTATCTATCTATCTCACAGCATCTCTGTTTTTCTCTGTCTCCTCTCTACCAACAAGCTTCTCAGAGCCATTTGAGCAGGTTCATATTACACATCCACATGGGGCACTATTCACATCCCTATGTGATGGTACTCAAAGGGCCAGAGCTCTTCCCTCTAGCATGTAGTTTTTGCTCACTTGCAATAATTGACATTGAACACTTACTATGCACCAGGCATGGTACTAAATGCTTTGTAATAATTACCTGAATGTTTTCTTATTTTCCCCACTTTACAGATGAAGAAATTGAGGCTAGAAATATATTAATCTTGCCCCAAGTCACACACCTAGGAAATGGCCAGACCAGGCCTGAATCCAGTACCACGGGCCTCCAGAGCTCTTGCTTTTAACCCTCTCCGGTCCTTCTTCACAGTTGTGTTTTGCACATGGGTATCCATTCTTGCTCTTTGAGCTTCTCAACTATACAGGTTTAATTGTCAACCTTATGTAAAAGGTTGCTGATTGGGAATTTCCCTGTTGTCTCAGAATAACATTCTAAATCCTCAAAACTGAAGCAAATGGAGTAAGAATCCCCAAGTTTTAAGGAGAATGTGGAGAAGCAGCCAGATTCCTGCCCTGGCAACCCTTACTAGGAGGTAGCCACACTAGACTTTGAGCCTTAGCCCACCCCATCAGGCCTCTCTGAGCATAGCAGACAGCTAGAATCTGTTGGGGGAAGAGGAGGGCAGGGTGTGGAGAGTTCACTGATACCAAAGGGTGTTTGTACTAGGAGAGCCGTTGGGGATGTGTAAGAAAGTGCATAGTGTGAGCTGCTCACCAGCCCCTTACACTGAGGGAGAGATGCTACAGGAGGAAGTGAGGGTGCCTGCCCCAGCGCGGACTGGCACCCACTCCTCAGCTAGGTCTGTTGAGCTGCAGAACCAAACCAAACCAAACCAAACAGTGTGCAGCAGGAGAGTACTTGAGAAAGAACTTTTTCAAAAATTATTTTCTTTCTTGTATTTCATGAAGAAACTGATTTCAAGTATATATTTCTCAATTCACATTCCCAAGAGACAGTCTGATTGTTTCAGCTCTGTCTTTGTTCTGGGCCACACTGTGAGTCTCTTACCAGCGAAGGATTGGCTGACTTGGCTGGGTGCCCATGCCCAGTCCAGTCAGCTGTGGCCAGGACAGGGTCCGATGTAACCAAGGACAAGGCCCGAAGGTCATCTCTTTTGAAGGCGTAGTGGGTGGGAGACTTCCCTTACAGAGGTTCGTAGGAAAAAGAGACAAATATTCGGCATTCTCTCAGGCAGTGGGGACAGCTAAAGGCTTCTATAAGAGGAAACAAACAAAGAAGACGTTCAAGCTCTCCCTAAACACTCTCCATCTGTTTGTGTGTGTGTGTATGTGTGAGTGTTGTGTGTCTGCGTGCGTTTTGTGTGTGTTTGCACTGTTTAAAGTACCCAACTCGTTTTACTGGCATTCAAGAGAATTTCGAGGTGTAGCAATACATTTTGTATGTATGCGTGCATGCATCTATAGTGAGGACACTGCAGGGCTCTCCTTCCTCAGCCATTTGAAAGCAGTGATCCATTCCTCCCAAGCCCTCAGTACCGGGTAATTGCTTAATAAATATTTATTCTCTGCTATAACTCTGTCCTTATGTGTCAGTTCATGCCGACCTCTTGCCTCCGTCCAAACCTAGTTTTCCTTGATCTTGGCTTTATTTGTTCTCAAGCAAGCAGGGAGTTTATATTTGTTTGTTTGTCCCCAGACCTCCTTTGTAGCATCTGGGGATCCCACAGCCCCTGCTGTCATCCAGCCACAGGCAGAGCTGGGGATGCTGGGGCCAGCCAGATGTTGTTATTATACACCCCACCTGTGCCACTACCTGCTGTGTGACTCAGGGTAGTTCTTTAAGGTCTCTGAGCTTCAGTTGATTCACTTATAAATGGAGCTCCTGGAGTCATCTCACAGAGTACATGGAAGGCTTGAACAAGAAACAAGTTTCTTCAGGGTGCCTGGAGCACAGGAATTGCATGGTTCTTTTTAGTAACCTGCCAGAGCTGCCACCTCATGTTCCTGTCACAGACTCACTGTCCCTGGCTGAGGTCTTCTGCAGGCCCACAGACTTTTGCTCAAATCCTCTCTAGCTGTCTTCAAACTTCTCTATTATCTTTCTCAAACTGGCTGTAGCATGCAGCCTTCTCTGCATTGCTAATCATACCTCTCTCTCTTCAATATTTTCTAAACTTAGGTGTTCATTTTTTAAGGTCTGATTTTATTCATAATTCTTAACTCCCAAGCCTCACCCTCTAGACTGTTATCCTTCTCTCCTGTGTAACCATCAAAAAAAAAAAAAAGATTGTCTAAAGTAACCTGCATAAATCCATTCATTCAATCATTCATCCAATTACCCTCTCATGAGTTCTCCATATTGATACAAACATTTTTACTGGGATCAGGAGAAAGGAAAGAAGGGAAGGCATGATGAAAAAGACAAATCACTTTTTTCAAACAGCCTAGAGTCTAGAATGAGCACTACCATTGGTAGGTGATAGTTGTACCTATCATTGTTATTGAACTAAACTGATCTCTTTGTTCTCTTGCCCAATTCCTTTCTAAGAGCTCTGGTGAGTCAGCCTACAAACAATAAAATCTCATTAAGTGGGTTTTTATTAACCCAGTATAATATGGATTACTTTCCAGCCTGACTCTGATATAGCATCACATGACAGGCAGAAGACTCCTTTATCTTAACTCAAGTATCCTAGCAGACCCCCTATCTTAACTGAAGCATTCCTTTCTACTGACTCCAGGTCTTTAAACAAAGCTTAACTCTTTCAACTAATTGTCCACTAAAGAATCCCTAAAACCCACCTATGACTTGTAAGTCCCTTCTTCAAGATATCCTAACTTTTCAGGCAAAACCACTGTATACTTTTCATGTATTGATTTATGGTCTTACACCTGTGAACGTATAAAACCAAACTGTAATCCAGCTGCCTCGGCTGCATTTTCTCAAGATCCCTTGATACCATGTTCCCCAAGCCACAGCATATTCAGTTCAGAATAAACCTATATAAATTATTTTACAGAGTTTGAGCTTTTTGGTCAGCATTATGCAATATTTATATCTTAAAATTAACACTTAGAGTCTGTGTTTCTTTTTCTTTTTTACATTAGCAAGACAAAAATATCACAATCCTGTTCATTTTTGTTTCAGTAGCTTTTCTGGGACAGGGCAGGTTTTTGTTATCAAAAGTTACAAGGTTGAGCAACTTAATTTTCTGAAATTCAGTTCCTTTATCTCTAACAAATGGAAATAGTAATCGTTATCTCGCAGGCCTTTTTTCTGAAAATTAAACACGAGAAAACAACTTGCAGCATGGTTCCTGGAATACAGTAAGCACTCATAAGCTTGAGTCTTTCCCTGCTTTCCTTAATTAGCAAAGAAGGATTAAAAAAAAGAAGAAAGAAAGAAAGAAAGAAAGAAAGAAAGAAAGAAAGAAAGAAAGAAAGAAAGAAAGAAAGAGAAAGAAAGAAAGAAAGAAAGAAAGAAAGAAAGAAAGAAAGAAAGAAAGAAAGAAAGAAAG